>KV875259.1:11696-131371 GCA_001879505.1 Calonectria pseudoreteaudii | reverse complement strand
GGCCAAAAAAAAAAAAAAAAAAAAAAAAAAAAAAAAAAAAAAAAAGACAGCGGTGGACCGGCCAAATGGTGATATTTCTTTTCTTGTTCCATTGATAATTGGCCCTTCGTCGATGTTTCATCTCTCAGTCTGATCCACAGCTGAGTGCTGGGAAGGTCGCAATGGATTTGCTTCGCCACTCTTGGCCACACGCCGTACGAAGTGACCAATTGAATAGAAGTCGCTGATAAATATTTTATTTGCCTGAAACTAGACATGGGAATCAGTGCAATCCCATGTTTAGGCTAAGAAGCAGTGAATTGGTGTTCGAACCCGATCCGGAGAATCTTCACGGCTGAAAAGTTTCGAGAAGAATGTTAGATTTGTTGTCACGTGTCCAGCGCAGATTCGGTCGGCATAGGTTGAAACTAGATGAATATTGGTGAACAAAGCCATTCAGTATCCGGATCGGGACTGTGGAATCTCCGTTTTGGTATGTTTTTTTTTTTTTTGAATTGTTTGTCAGGTCATTAGTGCAGACGTTGATTTTGCTAGATGAGGATGGTATGTATCCAGCCAGCCACACAAAAATGGGACATGGCACCATGCACCTCACGTCCACTCGCATGTCTAATAACCTCGTCTGATCAAATACATGACTTAAACTATCTCGAGTTATCATACCAATCAATCCACAAACCTCCAAGTCACGTTTTCCCAACCTGCTCTCCTCGAAATTTCGGCTCTGCATTTCTCCAGTCCTAATACCGGCTGTCTTACCCCCGACCCTAAAATGGGGTCCTCCGAGTTTGGAACATACACACCAGCAACGTCGTACCCTGCCGCAAGCACACCAACAAAACCGAGAATTTCCGCCTGAGCGAAATTTCGTCCCGGACATAAATGCTTACCACCGCCAAACGGAAGGTAGGCTCCGCGACGCCGCTTTTCATCTTGTGGGGTGGCTTCAAAAAAACGGTCGGGGATAAAGGATGTTGGATCACCACCCCAAACAGAGTCGGCCGCATGTGTCACGCTGGTTGACCATTGGACATTGATATCCTTTTTGAGGAGATAATTTTTTCCGTCTTTGTCTTTTATAATTGTGTCGTTCATCACCTGACGGTTCCCTACATGGTGGACATACACGCGCAATGTTTCCCGGTAGCATGCAGCGAGAAGGGGGCATTTCTCAACTACCTCTTTGGCTGATAGTGTTGCCACCCGCTCTTTACTGTCGACGGTTATGGTTGTAAGGTTTTCCACTTCGGAACGTATCCTCTGGAGCAGATTTGAGTTTGAAAATATGTGCACAAAAAGCCAAAACAGGGTCGGAATTGAATTTGTCGTTGCAACCCATGGTACCGCTATTTCTTGAGCGCCCAGATCGTGATTTTCGTATCCTCGCTCTCGAAGAAAATTAGCTCGTCTCCTCATTATTGCGGAAACATCAGGTAACTGGTCACGACCCTCGCTATAAAAGGGTTCTAGAATCTGGCTCAACTTGTTTCGGGCACGGAGTGGACCCGGAGCGAGTAACTGAGGCAATACACCAAATGAGAGTTGTGCGACACCTCTATCAAACTCCCTAGACATTATCAGTATTTGCAGAATCTCCTCTCTTGGTCCTTCCCTTACCTGAATAGATGAACGTGCTCTGAGGTGAGAGTGCTGTTGTGGCCAAACAAACCAGACAGCGTTGCACCACCAACAAGGTTCCAGAGCCAATCACTCAAATCAGGCACAGACATTCCGGAATCTGATTTGATAGAATTAAGCGTTTCCATTAGTTCCGAAAGCGCTGCGACGTTTAACTTGCGCAGCGGCTCTCCTGTTAGCGTCGCGTGAATAACTTGGATGAGGCCCTCCAGCACATCCTGACATCCTAGCGTCTGTTTTATTTCTTGTCGCAAACCAAACATGCCGCTTGAAAACTCAACAAAGAAGGGATCGAATGAAAGATTGGCACTCTTCAAGGCTGATGCAATCAAATCTGGCGAATTGATAACGTACATTTTGCCAGTGAGCATGGGTAATGTGCAGATTGTCAGCGAGGATTCATCACTGGCGGGAAAGGATCAGAAAAGTTCTAATAGGGTCCACTATTCATTCTGGCGTACTGCAGTCTTTTGTACCAACTGGTGCGTTCTGTAATCATATTGATGACATGTCCAACGAACGGTATTCTTGGCTTTAGCAGTGGAGGTTCGCGGGGATCTTGAGTGAGCGAAATAAACTTTTTCATGGGTATGAGAAGTAAGGGTAGACATAAGATGGCGGCGAGAAGAAGCGGGGATGATTCGTTCCCGTAGCGGAGAATTGATCTCGCGATCGAACCGATATCTTGCTTTCCCATGGCGGGATCTGACAAATGAGGAGCTGCCATGGCGTGTCGCTCGGGGATATTTATCAATGCATTTGGCAACTTGGAACTTCCAAGATGAAGGAGGAGAGTGATCGTAATCCTGCTGGTGATTTTACACTGACAAAAGAGGAAGGTCAAAATCCCGCGAATGCTGGGCCAATAAGATGAAGGCGAATGTAAGGCAAGGCCGAGAATGTGGAGCCCAGAGCAAACCCCCAGGACGCAACGTAGGGACATTGCCAATGCTTTCTGTTCCTGTCGCAAGGTTCCGGACTGTTACCCAGCTGAATGGATAGTCTAGTAAATAATGAATGGATAATTCGGAGACATTTCAGCACAATATATCACCAGTGGTCTCGCTTAATCTAAAAACGGCAATCTTAATCAAGTTTATCAGAGGAAAGGGCCTCAAGCTTGAAATGCAAAACCCAACCATGCACGCTAACTGAGCTGTTGCGGACTCGAGCTATTTGCAAATCTGGATCCTTACCCAATAGTAAAACCAGATTTATTAGAAATGAGATTGATAGAGACTCTATCATCTCACATCGTGAAATTTACAACCAAATAACGCCGATATGCTAGTAAACAAGATGAGCTATTCTTCGGTTGGGTAGAGATACTTGGCCGCTGAAGAGAAACGAGCAAAATAAGTCAAATCAACATATGTATTTATTCGATATGACACTTGATCTCTGCAATGCCTTTTTTGGCAACACTAGTACTCGATGTTCTACCATTTGTACTTCAACACAACATAGCCGGAGTATTTTGGATAAATATCTTCTTCTTCCCCATCAGCCTTCGAAAAACATCATTAGTGACTTTTTTAGCCCTCTTTTCTTGATTCTCGCTTACTTCAATGGCCCTTTTCTTCATTTGCAACTGATTGCATGGTTCATATTTTCCTTGTAAGACGTGATTTTAAACAATGGATTTGAGGCCACACTGAAATAGCTCTGTACATTTTAGTCTCTAGGCTCCTAATTAATTGTGGAATACTGGGTGAGTGTAAAGTCGCATGAGGAATTAGCATTTCGTGCTAAATGGTAGGAGCACACGACGGTGCGACAGACAACATCGTTTCAGAAGCTCCTGTTTACTGAATGAAAGACTCGATTGGGATTAAATTATTTTCATGCATCAACAGAAAATACAATGTGGTTCTTCCTTACTAATCAATTACTAATCTCGATGCGGCATCTCCGCATTGTTGAGTAAAAAATTCACTATAAATTCACTACCACTAACGACATGTGAAGTAAGCCGACGTCTTCCTGTAGGATCTTGCAAAAGGCGAAAACTTCATTGCAAATGTGCACATGCGCATCTCCGGTCTCGGTTCTAAAACCGACATTTGAGCAACATCACGATGGCTTTGGGGTCCAGAGTCCACGTCCGAGGATCTCATGGCGTTTTTCCTGTTCGGACAATGAGACACACAATTGGAGGCAAACATCCTACGAGGTTGAGATTTCCATGAACGATGGGGATCATGGTCAAGTGTTCCAAATCGAGGGCCCCGAGTCCATTTTGGTGCCATGGCCCACCCTTGAGTCGCTCAAGTCCAGAGACCGTCGCTTCGTGCGCGTAAGGTGTTATGGTCACCATTCACTGACAAACCAAGCGGATGTCCTGTCTGTGACTGAGTGGTCTCCATGGAGTGTTTTAGAGATTGCCCTGCTCAGCAACAGTGACTGGAATGGGCGCATGATCACTGTGCAAGGGTCTTGGCCACTGAATACCGACGGCTCTGCTCGCCCGCTATGCTTTCACAAGAATTTTGCTCTGCCACTGAGAAAAGAAATAATCAGAGCACGACTTTACATTACAAGTCATGGTACTTACAATTCACGCCTGAACAGCCAGAAAATCGGCGACCATTGTTTGAGTCCAGGATTCCAAAGCTATCATAAACGGCTACATTATCAGATCTATGATGTGAAAGAGCTTCTTGTAGGTTCCGGCTTACAGAAAATCGAAGTAGAGGTGGCTGCAGGATGGTTTGCTTCCGGCTTGACCTGGGCTAAGAAACGATTCATCTACGGTCAGAGCCTTGGTGTATTGGCGCAGATGGAGATCTGGTTTGCAGACTCCACAAACCCGTGGACACTGAGCACTGACAGCAGCTGGAATGCCTCAACAACAGCCCTACTCAGTAGTGATATATACGATGGCGAGATATATGACCAGCGCGTCAATTCAAGTGCAAATCAGGACAACGTCACAACTTTTGCAACGCAAGAGTCGCCTATTTCTGTTAGTCAGCTCATTTCTCCGGAAGCCCCTCCTGTTCGGGTGGTGGAAAGAATTGAAACACAAAAGCTCTTCAAATCGCGGTCTGGAAATGCCACAATCATTGATTTTGGACAGAATTTCGCCGGTCGCGTGTGTGTTCGGGAGGTCCGAAAACCTGCCGGTGCCTCCATTACGTTTCGCCATGCGGAAGTGATACAAGATGGCGAGATCGTGCGCCGCCCGTTACGAGGCGCTGAAGCAACCGACACATTGGTCTGCGACGGCGAAGAGATTGTCAACTGGCACCCAAATCACATATTTCACGGGTTTAGGTACGTCGAGATCACGGGTTGGAGCCCCGAGGATCTTGATTGCCCACTCACTGAAGCGAGTATTGTTGCCGAGGTTTTGCACTCGGACATGTCTCGTACGGGTTGGTTTTCATGCTCCGACAGTCTTGTCAACAGGTTGCATGAGAATTCACTGTGGGGTATGAAGAGCAATTTTCTCAGCATACCCACGGAGTGTCCGTCAAGAGATGAGCGCATGGGTTGGACTGGAGATCTCAACATGTTTGCACCAACAGCTAATTTTCTATATGACACAGCAGGTATGCTTGGAAACTGGCTGCATGACTTATACCTCGATCAGGTGGAAGGTAGCTCATACTGGTGTCGGGGTGTGGTCCCTCTTGTCATCCCCAATTGCCTGTTGCGAACAGACGATACAAGCCATGGATGGGACCCGATGCCCAATGGTATTTGGGGAGACGCTGCTGTAATGGTCCCATGGGAGCTCTATCGCACTTCTGGTGATATTGAGTTCCTTTCGAGGCAATACGACAGCATGTTGCAGTTTTTGGATCACGGAGTACCCCGAGGTGAGGATGGACTTTGGGATCCTGAACAGTGGCAATTTGGAGATTGGCTGGATCCACGTGCGCCTCAGAATGATTCTGGTAGAGGAACAACCGATGGCACATTTGTTGCTGACTGCTTTCTGGTTGAATCGACGCGGATTGTCTCAGAAGTGGCCAATTTACTTGGCAACTCGGTTGATTCGTCTCGATTTAGGGATGCGCATGTAAATCTTGTTCAATCGTGGAGAAGAAAATATCTCTCGGCAGCTGGGTTAGTGGTTCCGGATACTGCTACAGCTGGATCACTTGCCTTGGCGTTTGGATTGGCTACAGAACCGGAACAGGTAGTGTCTCGCCTTTGTCGGACAGTCCGCTTCCACGATTTCAAGATCACAACCGGATTCGTGGGAACTGCCTTCCTATCCCGTGCCCTCACTAGAAATGGGGCCGTCGCCTTGGCATATGCTATGCTTTTCCAGAAGAAATATCCATCATACCTGTACCCCGTTACAATGGGGGCAACAACAGTTTGGGAACGCTGGGACAGCATGCTGCCCGATGGGAGTGTGAACCCTGGGTCGATGACAAGTTTCAATCATTATGCTCTTGGGAGTGTGGCACATTGGCTGCATGCGGATGTGGGTGGCCTTGAGGCGCTAGAACCTGGCTGGAAAGTATTCAGAGTGAAGCCCAGGCCCAACAAGGGCCTGACGTGGGCGGAAACAATATTTGAGTCAAAGTACGGGCGCATCGAGCTGAAATGGACGTTGCAAGATGACGATTTCTGTTTAACTCTGCGTGTACCACCCAACGCCAGCGCCATCATCTGCATGCCGGAAGATGGCCATGCGGAACGGCGAGTAGGATCGGGTCACTATGAATTTACCTGCTGTTTTGTGCAAAAGGATTGGCCACCAAAGGCAATGCTCCCGCCATGGGGAAGAGCAGAATTCTAGCAGGTGGCCGGTTGAAAATGCGGACGATTTGCTCATCTACTCTCGTGGATCGCGTCACCTCAATGCTCATACCTATCGATGAGCATTGGTATCCGTGAAAAAGAAATAAGTATAAAGTGAGAAGAAAACTTAAAGAATGTACGTAGTTATTTGTATGTCTTGTCTCAAAACTACATCGACATATATTTAGGCACAAATGTATTTATTTCCACCTTGCAAGGCCTAAACAGACCCAAGTGTAAACTTTGTATTGTCAGTAAACATCTGCATACATAAAGAGGCGTCTAGGTTGAGGAAGTTATTAGCACTCAGACTTCTCAGTCCCCCGACCCTTCATTATGTTCATTTTGGTCTCTTCCTTGACCTGCTCGGCGATGATGATACGTTTCTCCTTGTCAAAAACGTCATCAACTTCCTCAAGACTCAATCCTCTGGTTTCTACCCAGATGGATAGGACCAGGACTATCATCAGAACGTCAAAACAAGCATTCACCATATAAAATTTCCATCCAATAGCATCTAGACCCAATGGGACAGCCATGGCGACCAAAATACCACAGCATTTTGTGGTGAAAGTATAGATGGCCATGCCTACACCTCGTATCTCGAAGGAGAGGACCTCTGGTGGGTACAAGACGGTCAACGGCGTGATGCCCCACCCATAAGCAGCATTATACAAGAATATGACAGCAATGGTGCCATAGATTCCAGAGGTATTGCTAGATGTTCCGTACAGTTTCGTAAGGCCACCAAAAATGAGCAGAAAGGCAGTCTGAAACGCCAAGCTGAGGGAGCATAGCCATTTGCGACCTATCCAATCAGCGTACCAGGATGCAACAACGGAGACCACTAGGGTCCAAGAGGCTAGGATGACGTTGATTTGGAGCTGAGTGGTTGGGCTCTCGATGCCGGCACCCGTGAGCATGTCTCCAAAATAAAAGGTGATGATGTTTGTTCCCGGAAGCATAACAATGGCTGAGAAAGTCGCAGTAATCAAGATGCGCATCCGGTTTGATTTCCTGGAGAGAGACTGAACCAGGGACATGCTATGCTCCTTTTCAAAGGCAATGGTATCCGCAATTTCACGGTGCTGGACCTGCACTTCCTCAGCGTTTCCATCGTTGACGATGCTGAGGATTTCCAGGGCCTCCTCATGGCGGTCTTTGCTAATGAGCCAACGGGGAGATTCAGGAACAAACTGAAGCATGAGAAAACAAGCCAGACTGGGCGCGGCCTGGAGTAAACTGGGAATGCGCCAGGCATATGTGGAGTCCAGATTTTGCGTCTGGGGGTTGGATGGAAGGTTAGCCACTTGCTTGCTTGCTCGTGCGTCTTATCTCGACTTACTCCGTAGCATACGCCGGCTGCTAGCAAGGTGCCCACGCCCCAACAGGCATAGTACAGGCCTAGAGCGAAGGCTCGATAGTCGACCGGGGTGGTTTCGGCCACCAGCGTCGGAGCGGCCGTCTGCGCCAAACCCATTCCTCCGCCGACAATGAATCTGCCAGCAATGAACATGGCGATATTTTGAGCCGAGCCTTGAATGACGCCGCCAATCAAGGTCAGTAGTGCCGACCAATACACTGATTCCTTGCGACCTCGCCAATCAACGATGAGGCCGGCAAAAGGCGACAGGGCGGCACCTCCGACATAGGAAATGGCCGTGTTCAGCGACTTTGAAGTGGTTGTCAGAGTGAAGTAGCTGGTGTAAGTAGGCATGACATTTAAGCTTCCCATTAGAGAGCTGTCAAAGCCGACGAGCTAGATGAAGATGAGCCGTCGTTCTCAACCAGAGCCCTCGTCCCCATGGGAAAAAAGATCAACGCACGACTGAGTCCACCACTGATACCGCGATCAAACATGCCACAAGCCATTTCTTGTCGCGCGGAACAAAGCGCGAGAGTTTTCGAGGTGCCATTTTTGCGTCTGTGGTTTGCCGGTCGCGCGCAGCAAAGTTTGAGTCGAGGGACAGTCCGGACTGTGAGCGATGCCGCGCCTATTTATGGCTGACGGCCGCCGCGTGGTTGGTCGTAATCTGGATAGCACAACGCAAAGGTTGATTGATGAGCTTGAGCCTTGCCTGGGGTCTTATCCTGCTGCGCTAAGTATATCAATTGGTATTGCGACAGCGATTGGCACGCCTTATCACCGCATTGGATGAAGGCGGGGTAACTTCCTTGAAGGTGTCGTCCGCCGAGGTTCCTATCCAGCCCCTGCTAGTAGCTTCAACTGCAGGTCAGTGTTATCGTTGGTTGGTGTTGCTGGCTAATGCTTCCTTTTGGTTCTGTTTGTTTTTTCTTTCGCGCGACTTTCTTGACAACGAAATGGCACGTGTTTTTTCATGTTGGAAAAAAAAAGTGTGATTGAGATGATGTAATCTTGAGTCACAAATTTTCCAAATTTTTTTCACAATAATTTCGCGTAAAAAAAGGTAAAGAAAAAACTCGCTCATGAACCGATGCCTGAAAATCCCGACTAACCCCAGCTTTCACCACGAACTAATCCACATAGATTCGTAAATGGGGTACGTCGGCGCTACTTTTGAAGGAACGTGACCCTGGCCCCGTTGCGGGGTGGGATTTTCACAGTGACACTGGAACTCTGATGATACTCTCTACCAGGGTCTCGGCCCAATGGCGCCTCTGCATGGTTGGGAGGGGACGTAGTTTTTTAGGGTCATCGACAGCACGCCTTGTGTCAAGAGAGGGGCAGATGGAAATTCTTACACCACTATATTAAGACATAGGTCACACCAGCGTGGGAACAGAGTGGTTCGCTAGTGACACGATAGCACCCGAGAAGAAGAAAAAAAAAAAGAAGAAGAACCCACTATGCCGTCGCTCCCGGAAGACTACCTGCAGCGCGTCTATGCGGGCGTGCTTGGCAAGCTGGTTGGCGTGTATCTCGGGCGTCCGTTTGAGAACTGGACGTACCAGGAGATCCAGGCCAAGCTTGGCGACATTGAGTACTATGTGCACGACAAGCTGGGCGTGCCGCTGGTGGTGATTGATGATGACGTGTCGGGCACTTTTGCCTTTGTCCGTGCGCTGGAAGAGCACGGCGCGCGTGCCGAGCTCTCGTCCGACGAGATCGGCAAGACATGGTTGAATCAGGTCATTGAGGGCCGCAGCATCTTCTGGTGGGGTGGGAATGGCATCTCGACCGAGCACACGGCCTTTCTCAACCTCAAGCACGGCATCGCGGCTCCTCTGAGCGGCGCCGCCGCCACCAATGGCCGCACCATGGCCGAGCAGATTGGCGCCCAGATTTTCATTGACGGCTGGGCCATGGTGGCCCCGGGAAATCCGGTCCTCGGAGCCCGGCTCGCCGAAGCCGCCGCCCGAGTGAGCCACGACGGCGAGGCCGTTTATGCTGCGAAGCTGTGGGCGGCCATGGAGGCTGAGGCATTTGTCTCCAAGGATGTCAACCGCCTGCTTGAAGTTGGCCTTGGGGTCATTCCAGCTGATTCGCTCATTGCGCGAATGATTGCTGACGTCCGGGAATGGGTGCAACAGGATGGCGACTGGAGACAGACGCGCCAGCGAATCGAAGACAACTACGGCTACGACAAGTACCATGGCATCTGCCATGTCATCCCCAACCACGCCATCATGATCATGACGATACTGTACGCAGGTGACGATTTCCACGAGGCCATGCTCATCATTAACACTTGCGGCTGGGATACAGACTGCAACTCAGGCAACGTTGCGTGTCTTGTCGCGCTGATGCACAGCCTGCCTGGTTTTGAAGGTGGTCCGGACTGGCTAGGTCCTCTGGCCGATCGAGCCATCATCTCAACTGCGGATGGTGGCTATTCCATCAATAATGCCGCTCGCATAGCCTACGACATCGCCAATCTCGGCTGCCAACTGGCCGGGCAGCCAGAGTTTCCATCACCCAAAGATGGTGCTCAGTTTCATTTCTCGCTTCCGGGTAGTGTTCAGGGTTTCCAGGCTACGGCACCTTTGGATTCGGTCTCTGTCAGCCAGACCAAAGACGGCGGCGTTGACAGCCTTGGGATTCACATCAAAGGTATTGGAGAGAACAGCGACGCGGTGGAAGTTATGACGGACACATTCACGCCACTGGACATTCTCAAGGTCGACCGAAACTATGAAATGATGGCTTCACCACTTGTTTATCCTGGCCAACGACTCAGAGCCGAACTGCATGCAGCCGAAAGCAACACCGCGGAAACAGTTGTACATCTGAGAGTAAAGGCATACAACGAAGAAGATGAGTTGATCACGGTTGATGGCACTTCTGCCATTCTGAAGCCCGGGCAAGAGAACCTCCTGGAATGGACGATCCCTGACAGCTTGGAAAGTTGGCCCATTCAACAAATTGGCATTGCTATCGGCACCACGAAAGGTTCCTCGGTTCTTGATGGTGATATCTTCCTTCACAGCCTGCGATGGGACGGCATACCCAGGATGACTCTGAAGCGACCGGCACATAGGTCCCAAAGCTTATGGCGCCGGTCCTGGGTCAGTTCCATTCACAAGATGCACACAACCATGGGACCGTCATTCTTTCTCGCACAGGATAGGGGAGAAGGCATTTTGAGTCAAGGAACCCGTGACTGGACCGATTACAATGTTGTTGTGACCAAATTCGCTGTTCACCTTGGAGGCCCCATGGGTGTTGCGGCTCGAGTTCAAGGCCTCAACCGGTACTATGCGCTCATGTTTACTAAGGACAAGCGCATCGCCTTGGTCAAGGCAGCGGACGAGAAAAGAATAGAGCTAACTATTGTCTCTTTTGACTGGGAGCACCATGTCGAGTATGAAGTACGACTAACTGTCCATGGTCGTGTGATCAGGGGTCAGGTAGGGGGACTCGAATTATCGGCAGAGGACAAGGACTACGCGGGTGGAGCAGTTGGTTTGGTGGTGACGAATGGCTCGCTTGCAGCGGATAGCATAACCATATCTCCGGTCTAGGTCAAGGAACATGCAGAATAACGATAAGCATAGTGTCGTTAATTTTCGTTTCAAGAGTGGGGGACATCGCAAAGGGAGGCATCCAGGGAGGTCAGTTTGCTCCACTCTTGGGCGGTGTGCCGTGGTATGCATCGATCCTTGGAAAACGAAGAAGCCCTATGATCCCGGATCCAACTGAAAGGAGGGTATTAAAAAAGAACGTGACCACTACGTCTCATTCGAGATTGAGAACTATTTAGTAGCGAAAGATGGATAAAATGATTCCATTTCGTTGCGTTACAACCCAAAAATCTACCTTCGAATGCTTTATCGCATTCGACGATGTCCCCTATCTGTGGGTGGGGTAACCCTGCCGCAATGATAAATTTGATTGCAACAGAGCATGCCTATTTACTTCAAACTAGGAAGCAAGCTGTAGGCTTCACAGGTTGATTTGGGAACCAGGCGATAAAAGCGGCGTAGAATCAGAGTTATACAATAGAATTGGTTGAGACAACCTTATCACCTTGATCAAAACATCAAGTACATTAATCTCCACTTGCAAAATAAACTTTGCCTTTCCGAATCGGAGATCAAGTGAGGCCCTTACTGCTTAAGATGACTGCCTTGCCAAGACCAGTTGGTCCCAAGACGCGGCATCCATTATCCGAGGCCTCCGTCAACTAGATCACAATGCCTTCCATCTAACGTGTCGCATTCGGCCGATCCATGCCCTTCCAGGTACGGGCATGTATTCCACGCGATATTTGTCTACGACCAACGGTTGGGCCATGCCCATACAGGATAAAATATGAGAGAATAGCACGTTGGCAGCGTCTGGCATAGCCACATATCTGGTATTCAATATCTGCAATTTCACGGACAAACAGGGACCAGGATGTGAGCCTTCCGACTTGGCACAACTGTCTATTCCAAGTGTGATGAGAAAAAAATGATTTCCAATCATGTCCAGAACTTTTGATAACTAAATTTTGTCTGTTAGATACTAAACAGATTAGTGCTCCGGCTCAAGGATCACTCTGCGACAATCATGTTTGATAACGAGGATTGTAGAATACAGTCATTCAGGAATGCAGTAACTTTTTGGCATTCACATATCACTGTGGAAATTTTCTACTTAAACCAGGGGAAATTCATAATTTATTGCAACAGACAACTTGCTCATGCGAAAATGTCTTCCGATAACCATTGAAGCTATCTACAGGGTAGCTGTCCGAGAGTGCTACACAATTCCCTGCTAAATCAACCACGCTAATGTGCCAAGGAAAGACAATATTTACGAAAATGTGATAAATGAAAAGAGAGTACGTCTTTGGTTGGTTGTGAAAGGCTCTAATATATCAGATTGACTTTTTTCTCACTCATACGGCATGCCCTATCAACACCTCAGAAATTGCGCCGCTGTGGAGATGCCGGCAGTTCACATTGCAGGGGGCATGCTGGGGAACCAATGAGACCAGCAAGGACGCCTTGAAAAACTTTCAAACACCCGCCTCATTCATTAATTCGGGGCAGTAGAGTCAGAGCCTCCTTTTGGCGTTTGCTAGATCAATCTTTAATACGATCCCGTAAATCCCCGGCCAATCACAGGATGAAATCTGCCCCTAAATCAATTTTCGTATATGTGATCTAAAATTGGTTGATCGGAACAATTCTGGACCCCTGAGCATGGTTAATTTTTTGGTTTGACCGGCTGGCAACCCTGACTGGGATCACAATTATTCTCTCTTTAGCATTCTATTCAGACTGTTGGTCTGATGTAGTTGCCAGAAAAAAGGCTTTTTAAATCTACACGGTTGGACATCCAGCCTACAAAGATCTTCTCAACACCAACTCATTTGCAGTTGAATAGCTTCATTCAAAATTACGGTATAAGCCTCAAGCTGAGTCGCCAAGAAACGGTGGTGCAACGCTGGAGACAACTGAGCATTTTGGATACGGTAGGGCCATGGCGTTGAGAGCGTATGCAGATCATTACCCGTCCTCGTATGAGATGCGGGTATTATCCACCTGCGACCGTCTCCACAACTGCTGTGAGTTCCGCAGGGCTGTAAGTTGAGGGAAGTGCTGGGTGGGACGAGCCGGCACATCCTTTGGCTTCTATTTGCTAGAAGGCTTCGGATAGGGCAGGACAGGCACATGGTGTTGTGGCGTTTCCGGAACAGCGGGAGGGTAATTTAAACTTTGAGGTTTTATCACCGTTGCCGCTGCTGCACGGGTGAGAGATCGACAACACAGCCTACCGGAACCGTGCGTGCAAGCGAGGAGATGGATTGCTGTGATTTGTCGTTGCGTATACAGACCTGTATACAGCCCAAAATTGTGTATTCAACAAGCAAAATGGTTGGAAAATGATTGCATCATGAATTTGAACACGGGGGAAATTATACAGCCAAGCCTCTGGGCATCTTGGGCTGGGTAAACTTATAAATATCAGAATCCTCTTCAGAAAATATGAACTTGAGATCTACTCAAGCAGCTTCAATCACTCAGTCCTTGAATATACAAGCAAAAGACTCTACGAATCTAATTGAGAACCTTTGTCAACAACCACAATGAACTACGAAATCTCGTCAAGCCGTTTGGCATCCTTATACAATCTTTCTCTTTCAGGTGTTCAAGAGAGTGACATCTTTCAGTCTCTGACAGCCGCAAATATCAACAAAGCAGAACTTCTTGCTTCAATCCCAGCAACTTCGAGTCCATCAATACGCCCCCTCCATCTGTTGCATCTTCTTCTCACTCAGATCTCTGGACCGTGGCCAACATTTGAGGTGATCAAATGCCACACCCGAGTGTTCAAATGTCTACCAGAGAGAGTCAAAAGCGGCAAGGAAGATCCCGAAGGCCTAGTCGAAGCCACATCTGTCTTGGTCAAGGGTTCTTACAACAGCTTCTCACAGTTCATCAAGAGTAATGATGAACCAGCCCTTCGAGATGTAAATTCAGACACATACCTCACCTACCGTGGCCTGCGTCACTTTGTCGACACTTTCAATTTGCCTAACGGGGCAGGCAACAAGAAAGCGTTTGTCGCTATTGCCCTTCCCAACGGGCCTCTTCTTGCAGCCACGTGCATTGCCGTGACCAACTACTACACCGCGGCCCCAATCAACCCAGCTGCAGGCCCAGATCAGTTCCGCAGCGATGTTTGCCAAGCTCAGGCGAATTTCATTCTCACTACTCGGGATGAATACCAAAAGCTTCAACTTGGAAGCTCGTGGGTGTCAGAGCAGAGCATTGAGGTGTTCATTGTGAGCTGGTCCAGCACTGGTGATATCACTGTGCAAAATCTGAACGGAAGCTCGCTGCCCTCCTCAGACGCTGGTCCAAAGCCGAATGGTCCTGACGACGTGGCTTTGACCTTATTTACAAGTGGAACTTCAGGCACGAAGAAGGTGGTGCCTTTGACGATTCACTCCATCATTTCCGGCATCGTTTTTGTGGTGGACTCATGGGGTCTCACATCAAGCGACATTTGCGTAAACATGATGCCTCTTTATCACATGTGAGTTTGCGAACTTTGATCTCCTGATGGAGCCTTATCAATTAACAACTTTGCAGCGGTGGCCTCCTGAGGAACATTTTCGCACCGATATTTTCCGGCGGCTCAACAGTGTGCTGTCCAACATTTGACGCACGCCTCTTCTGGCAGTTGGTTGAAAGCATTCGTCCCACATGGTACTATGCATCACCAACTATGCACTCAGTCATCTTGGCAGAGGCCGGAGCAGGAGCAGATGCAGCTCAAAAATGTAGCATCAGGCTGGTTTGCAACGCTGCTGGAGCTCTCTTGCCCACATTATCACATCAGCTAAGGGACACTTTCGGATGTGTGGTTCTGCCCAGCTACGGAATGACAGAGTAAGTCGATTGAAGCCCCAAGAAGAATTCATGCATGGTGTGCTAACTCAGTCAGATGTATGCCGATTTCCACACCTCCTTTGAACTATCGTCTTGAACGCGAGGGAACCTCTGGCATCAGCACTGGCCCTGAGCTTGTCATCCTTGATGAATCTGACGCCGTGGCTCCTTGCGATACGGTCGGAAAGATTTGCGTCCGTGGTGAGCCTGTGTTCAATGGTTATTTGAGGCCGGATGGCAGTTATGATAAGTCTTGCTTTAATGAAAACGGATGGTTCGACACAGGCGACCTAGGATACATGGACCAGGATGGGTACCTTTACATAACCGGTCGCAGCAAGGAAGTCATCAACCGCGGCGGAGAGCTGATTTCACCTTTCGAGGTGGAGAACGCCATCATTTCAGCGTCTCAATCCAGTGACTCGCCCATCTCTGGACGCGTTAGCCAAGCCCTTGCATTTTCCGCGCCTCACGATGTTTTGCAGGAGGTTGTCGCAGTCGTGTTGGTAACGCCACCACAGGCACCT
Source organism: Calonectria pseudoreteaudii (assembly GCA_001879505.1). Taxonomy (NCBI): domain Eukaryota; kingdom Fungi; phylum Ascomycota; class Sordariomycetes; order Hypocreales; family Nectriaceae; genus Calonectria; species Calonectria pseudoreteaudii. The sequence continues at coordinate 115,637 of KV875259.1, read as the reverse complement.
CGCGCCGACTTGAGGGCGCTCCATCGCGCACTGAAATCTTCGCTGCAACAGGCAAAATGGCCCGCGGTCATCACCTACATGGATGATCTGCCAAAGAGCAACAACAAAATCCTACGCATTCGCCTTGGGCAGCGACTCAATCTCGAAGAACTGACGGATGACACTCCTTACTTGGGAAGGCACTGGGAGGCCAAGTGCCCAGCTCCAGGCACGGCCCTCTCGGTACCCATTGAGTCTCGGCTGTGCACAATCGACTACCATGAAATCTCTTCCCAAGCAGATTATTTTGTGCCCAAGGGTTACAGGGCCTACTTTAGCCAGGTTCCAAAGCAAAGCGGACTAGAGGCCGTTCTGGCGCCCTTGTCTGGTGGCACACCCGAGCTGTCAACTGAATCCATCGGCGAATTTCGACAACAGTTGGCCTTAGCTTTCCACAACTACCTTGTTCCCACGAGGATCATCGCGGTGGACCATCCTCTGCAATGTGATGGTAATGGATCCGGCTCGGATGATCTTCAGGAGGAGCTGAACAAAATCCTGAATGCATCTTCAAAAGATTTGGCATCATCCACTGACGGGTTGGTCACTCAAGCGTTTGCTGAAGTGCTTTCGGTGTCGCCCGAGGATATCCCACGAGACGTCGACTTTTTCGACCTTGGAGGTGACTCATTGGGTGCTGGCCGCCTTGTTTCTGTCCTGCGTTCCCATTTCAACATCTATCTCCCGGTCAGTCTCGTGTTTCACAAGGGATCAGTCACATCACTTGCAACTCATATTGATGACTTGGCCAAAAATGCCGAGGATGAAGCCAGCCCGCAACATCAAGTCGTCGACTGCTCCGAGGCTTGTAGCTCCACAAACATATTCCTGATGCTGATCCAACTGGTACCTTTGGTCATTGTCTATCCCTTGAGACGAGCCTTCCAGTTGACTGTCTTCATTGCCATCCTTTCTCAGACCCAGAGGCTGCCTACCAATAATTCCATACCTGGAAGAATGCTTGGCCTAGTCATTTCTGTGCTGCTGTCTCGCATTGTGGTAGGATGCATCTGCCCCGTGGCCGCAATCATTGCCAAATGGTGCATCATCGGACGATACAAGGAGGGCCTGTATCCCATGTGGGGGCTGTATCACACTCGTTGGTGGCTCGTGCAAAAGATTACCAGTCTCTGTGGAAAGGGCATGTTCAACTCCAACGATTGGACTAGGAATTTGTACTACAGGCTTTTGGGAGCAAAGATTGGCAAAAACGTAAAACTCAAAGACGTCAATCTTGGAGAATGGGACCTGGTCCAGATTGGAGATGGCACCATCATGACGAACAGCATTTGCCGACCATTTGCGGCGGAAAGAAATGCGACCATGTACCTTGGGCGCATCAAGGTGGGCAACAATTGCTCGGCGGGAATATGCACCATCATCGCCCCCGGCGCCAATATGCCAGACAACACCTGCCTTGGACACAACTCATCCAGCTGGGAAATGGAGGATGCTGATGAGTCATATCGAGATATGCTCCCTGATCTTCGGAAAAAGCCGCACTGGCTGCTTGAGCTCATGTTCACAATGCCAATCAATCTTGTCGCCGGGTTCGTTTCCCTTCTTCCATGGCTGGCTGGTTTGGTGGGCATGGTCATGAACCAGTCTACGGCTAGTACCGAGCCACTCCGAAACATTCTCCGCTGGTATACCCAGGCGGAGCGAGTCGGCTATCACTATCTTGCACTTGTTCTCAAGTGCCTGTTCAGCTCGGCTTTCCTTTTCCTCTTCACCGTCTTGGTCAAGATTGTCCTGGACGCCATCTTTGGAAAACTCGAATCGTCTCCGCACCAAGGTGCAGACACGATCTCTGTCTGGAGAGCAAATTTGATGAAGACACTGCTACCAGAGTCAAAGCTTCACCAGGTCACCAGCTTGTTTGGCCAGCATTACGAAGCTACTTCGGTTACTCTTCGAATGCTCGGCGCGAGGGTCGGCAAGCGCGTTTACTGGCCAGGTACCGGACCTAGTATGGGCGATTATCATTTGTTGGACATCGGAAATGATGTGGTATTCGGCTCTCGATCGCACATTGTTACCTCTGATGGCATTGGCTCTGAAAAGGTCGTCGTCCAAGATGGTGCTATGGTAGCTGACCGTGTTTGTCTTCTCCCTGGCGTTAGGATTGATGAGCACGCTACCATGGGATCTGGTGCGCTGACTAGAAGAGGGAAGCACTATCTCCCAGGCAGTACATATGTCGGTTCCAAGGGAGGTGATGCCATATGTCTATCAACTGGGCACGATGCACTTGACAAGGGCACCGGCCGGTCGCGACTTCGACGCAAAGCCCCCAGTGAGACGCTGGTAGGCAGTGACAGCGAGACCGACAAACCCACACCCAGCCGAGACGGGAGCAAAAAGGAAGTTCCGACAGATGCCTTTTACGCTTCCGATATCTCTTCGGATCCAGCCCTATCCTCTGACAATTCTTCCGGCCCCGACGCTTCTGACGAAAATGCGTCTCCTTTCGGTCGAGCATTCTATCAGAAGAAAGCCTCGTACCATGTCCTCGGCCCATTTGCAATCTTCTGCTACTCAACCCTACTGACCGTGATCTCGACAATTTACTGGGATGGGCCTGCGATTTCCAGTGTACAAATCACAAATCGTCTTTTGAAGACTATCCTGCCACAGTCTGTTGGATTTTGGTACGAGTTATTATTTTTCTTCGGCTTTACCTTCGTCACGGTTGCTGTTCTGAGCACCATCCAAGCTGTCTTGGCTTTGGCGATTGTCATCGCTTCCAAGTGGGCAATCATAGGCCGTCGCATGCCGGGAAATTACGATTGGGACAAGTCCTCATACTGTCAGCGCTGGCAGTTTTACTTGGGGGTAGAAAGGCTGCAACGTCGATGCTACAGGGGCTACGGCATTCTCGGCATGCTTACGGGCACACACTGGATCGTGCTCTACTTTAGAGCCCTCGGTGCCAACATTGGCAAAGATTGTGCTCTTTTTGCTAATGGAAAGTGTGGCCTCATGTTTACCGAGCCCGATCTTGTTACCCTTGGCGACAGAGTGGTTATCGATGATGCAAGTGTCGTGGCTCACATCAACACTCGTGGCAAATTTGACCTCAATCAGCTGAAAATAGATGACCGCTGTGTGTTGAGAACTGGCAGCAGATTGTTGAGCGGTGCCACAATGAAAAAGGATAGTTGCCTCTTGGAGCACACCCTGGTGATGGGAGGTGATGTCGTTGAGGAAAACTGGACAATGCAAGGCTGGCCAGCCGAGAAGTTCAAGGATCAAAGGGTTGTGGATGTATAAGGCGCAAATTTACAATAAGCCATTCACTATGTTCAATCAGGCGTTTGGGATTTTTAATGGAGGGTAGATAGATTTCTTAGACCAATTCCTTTATCAAAATGAGATCCGTATGAACAGTGCTTGGGCCAATGTTGAAATCGTGCGCACCCATATGTCGAAAGCCCCATTTCTCGTAAATGGCTTTTGCCTTTGCATTTTCCCACACGCCCAACCACAAGTGCTTAAAACCTTGCTGTCGCGCCATTTCCTCTACTCTTTGAGCGAGCAAACGCCCAATTCCCTTGCCGTGAACCGAAATATCCACGTAAAGACGCTGGAGCTCCACCTTGTTTTCGACCTGGTCAATGCAGGGATCGGAACTCCCACGGGTAAGGTAGGCAAATCCTGCCAGGCTACCATCCTCGCTGGTGGCAACTATGATGTCGGTGGATTTGTTTTCTAGCTCGCTGGTAATTGTTGACGTGGCATATGTTTCTTTGAGATAGATGACGAGGTCGTCCGGTTCGACTGCGTGGCCGTACGTTGTCTCAAACACCCGTGCTCCGAGCTCCGCAATTGCGGGCGCGTCAGAGATTTGTGCGTTGCGGACCACAAGGTCGGGTTTCTGATATGGCGCTGATGAAGACATTCTGGATCAATGAAATGAGTGAAGATTTATGTTTGAAATGCGAGCACCAAAGAAATCACCGCGCTTTATTCCTTTGATCAACTTTGAGTCATTCGGTCCTGTGCGCTAAGCTCGGCTTGGTAACATCCTGACCTAGCGCTGACTCCTCCAACGAGATTCGTGGTGTGTGGGTAACTGAAGGATCGCACTAGCACCCAACGAATCAGCAAATGGAGGGTAATCACAGCCCCATCGTGAACGGAAATTCTCTACGTCTCTGTGTATGTACAGCGAAGTCAATGACCTGGGTACTTGGGGGCCTAATTCTCCTGGTAGTGAGGAGACCTACGGGTTGATGGGGACACAGAGTACAAATGAGACGAGAAAGCATGCTGTCAACCAAAACTGTACTCGGGTAGGTTAAAGGTGGACTGATTATTTTTCATCCACTTAAAGCATAAGCTTTTCCCCATTCCTCTTCTTCCCCTGTTATTGCTGTACTACATTTTGATCTCGCTTGGTTTGTTTCTTTCCTTCCTATCTCGCCCTACCCTATATAGCGAGACAAGCCAGCTCGATTTGATGCAGGGTGATCATCTATTCGATCACTTCCTTGCCAAGAGGATCATGACTTGAGTTACTAGACGTCGGGCTAAAACCACTCTCAGGTTGAGTCTTTTAAAAGAGCTCAATTTTGGTTTCTAGGGTTTGGAACGATGGCAAAAATGGTGGATCGCCTGTCCTTTCAAATGTAGCATCGCGTGTGAACTTTGTGTCTTACCGGCAGCTGCCATCGTTCCAAAAGTGAGTGAGAGATCAATATACCAACGCAATTATGAGCGGGTGTAAGAAGCAAAATCTTTATCTTTGGACACGAGCTTGTGTGGAAGGACTGTGACGACAATAACCATCTACTCTGTAGCGCTCATCTGACTTCGTGAGAGTACGTGGATGAATGGAATTAATTTTAAAATGGACTGGTGGCTTAAAAAAGAAAGCCCGAATTACTCTATGAACGATACACAGCGGCTTACGAACTGGAGGCTGCACAACAGTTGCAATCCGAAATTTATGTCGGATTGCAAGGAAAATAAATAAATACGCCGTTCGTTGCACCAGCATCCGATACTATTGGTCGTAAATTAAGCAACTCCATACGGATTAGAGTTTTGTGGTCACAATCTGGGTTGGCCTAGATTCTTTTCTCCTGTTACTCCGGCAGTCCATAGCGATGATTGTTTTCGAAAAACTTTTTTGTTATATACACCCCGGAATAAAATCAATCCCCACAACTCATACTGGGGTTTGTTCCACTGCAGCCAGTAGCAGCCTCTTGCTACAAGCTATAGTAAATACAGAGGTGATATTACCATTGGTACCGCATTTTGCTGTTCACAGGATGATTCCGATTGGCTAGAAATGCTAATATTAGTATTCTAGTGGGGTAAATCTAACAGCGAAATGAGTTTCGAATCAATCATCTCTATGGACTGCCGTAGTTACGTGGACTTAAACTTAATCACGCTAGAGCATTGACAGCTTGCGTACTTGAATCCACCATGACTGCGAACCAGCCCAGAAGTTGAGGGTGATCCTTGCTGGTTGGCCCCACCATCGGGCCAGCCGCAGCACTCAGACAGGGACCAGCGCCATTGGATCTAGTTCGAGTCCTGACCGAATACTACCCAGTCACTTGGCGGCTGGACTTCTTTTTCGGCAATCCCACATGCCGTAGGTGGACCTTGATGCACATTTTCGACTGCGGAGCGTGATGATGGGCCGGAGCCTAACAACGATCCGATCGGACTCGTTGGTTGGTCCCAGGGTTCCTAGTGGAAAACTGTATTTTATGTGAGGCTCGTGCTTTTCTCAATGCTACTCTCAGTCTTTCTCCATTCGAATACCCTTTTTAGAATGCAGGTCTAGAATGTCTAGCCCCCTTTCGTGGGTTTTCACCGCTAAACCTATGCTTGGCAAAAGATTTTAATGAGCCGAGATTTAACAGCTCTCAACATATGAGTCACTTCATCAACCAAAGCCGATTAGAACTTGACTTGTGAGAACGAGATCGAGAACTGTCCTAGTTTTGGCACTGGTGTATGCAGGATGATGTCGGATATGATTTACCAAGTGCCTGGCTTCTTCCCTCTCAGAGCTGAAAAATTCGCTGGGGTTGTGGAGCTGGAACATGTTAATGCGCCAGGACATAGACCAGGCCACCCCTGGTGATTGCCAGAACCTGGTAACTAATCATACGTTTTGTTTCCAACTTTATGCGATGCGTCCTAAGCAATGGATAAATCGATGGATACAACCGATTATAGGCCCGAGTGCACGGGAATAGGTGGGTCGCTATTAGTGAGTCTTTGTATTAATCCAGTCAGCAAATGATTTGAATGAATATTTTAGGTTGCGGTGTAAGTTGATGTGGTCAATGCCACGTCCAGTAAAACTTCCCGATCTGTTTGGCGCAAGAGCTTACTTAGTTTGGGGATTTTATTTCCAACCAAGACATTTTTTGTCTGCCTACATGTTTAATGAGTCATTCGAATGACTCTATTTGATTCTAGCAAAAAGAACAGGCGGTATGCTGAACCGGGTGAGCTAGGGAGCAGACTATATAGGTAACGTGCAAGAGGCAGAAGAGTATTGTTTGTCTGGTGAAAAGAACAAACAACTTGACACTCTTCTAATATAAACTTTGGCCTTATAAATCGAAGGAGAAAAGAGGGCTTTCTGATTTGGGATAGCTTCCCTTGCCAAGACTCATTGGTCCCGACTGACGACGTCTCTCATCTGACACCACAATGCTCTCCCTTGAACCTTATCGGGGAACCCGTCTAAGTCGGTGTAGAGGCGGATGCTACTGGCACCCTCGGCATACTGATGTTGAACCTCCACCGATACTGCGCCCTCTTGGGAATCTAATGCCGGCCCGAGGCCCACACATTGGACAACTATATATGAGCCTCGTGCGATTCCTCAAAATTGTATCATCACTCACCATCCATTTCTTCATTACTTCCAAGTCTAAAACATTTCTACTCGAACCTCTTCGACACTCCAAAGCCCCTCAAAATGAAGTTCACAGCTCCCGTCCTCGTCCTTGCTGCCCTTTGCGGCGTCCAGGCCCAAACCACCACCGCTGCATCCAGCGTCTGCAACACGCCTGCGGTATCCGATGCGATCCTCTGTGTCACTGAATGCACCAGCGCCACTGTTCTTCTGACCTGTGTTGCATCCTGCGTCTCCAACCTCACCGCTACCGAGCTTGGTAAGTACCTCCGTTATGGCTTCAAGTACAGAAGTTGATAGGCCTTAGCCTGTGTCCAAAGCGTCGTCGGCAATCTCCCCATTTAAAAGATGATCGGTTGGAAACGGATAGTGAAAGGTCCTTTTGCTTTCAGGGACGAGCTGCCCCCTCTCTGATGCTGAAGCCCTTGGCACATTTTCCCTAGCCCTAGACTTTTGAGATCCTCTATTGTTTCAGTACCGGAGGATGTTACTAGACCAGAAATTTGGAAAATAGAATTCTATCAACAGAAATTAAGTTTATCGTTTTATTATCCCATACAAGCTAGTGTGCTGTCTTGAGTTTTGCCACAGGTACTAGATCTCATGTGACTACCACTTCTAACCAAGAGCTTCCCACTTCACAATTGTGGTAACGTGAAATGTATTAAAATAAACTCCACTTATCCATTTTTCTTTCTGGCCCATTTTGGTCACTCTTTTACATCCTAGCAAGCGTGTCAGTGTTCGCATTCTAAATTTCTTTTCGCCCTAGGTCATTCGCGAGAGTGCAACTGCGTTCAGAAAGAAAAAAAAAATCAGCGAAAGTGGATGGCGATCCGCTTAAGCATTTGCATGTTGGCTTGTGTATATAGAAAGTGGAAGGCTGAATGTAATAATCCTGCAGAACGGTCCTCATCATGCTATGGAAGAGAAGGCCTAGCTCTATGGTATGACAGCTCCTGGATTCTAAATATGGTCTCAATGTATGATCTTGAATGTGGACAGAATTAGAGGGAATTTCTTGGAGAGAAAACGAATATTCGCGCAATAGACTTAGGGAAGACCGGGCAGAGAATGTAAATTCATGTTGATCAGGTGACTCTGTACACTCACAGGTGGCCTCGATAGCCTCAACCGACAGTCACAATGTAGGCCAGATACACGGGATAGCTATTAGCCGGATAACAGGTAAATGTACGATAGTTGTGGCCGTAGTTGGCCCCAAAACACCACACTAAGCAACACACACCAATGACTTCCTTGTCTATTGAATACAGGGCCCACCAGGCACAGCCAATTGACGACCGAAGTTGTGTTGTGAGAGTCACGTCAGTCGAACCTTAAGGCCCCGAAGCCTCCGGCTGCCGTCAACCGCAGCCTCTGATAGCTAGCTGTAATAGCAGCTATGAGATATCTAGACAGATCCTTCCCACAGTTGAAAAACCAAGAGCTTCCATCTTTACTGTCACTTGCACCAATAGACACAACTATCCAAGTGATAGACTTCCCCTGACCTTAAAGGTAGAATGAAAGAATGCTCTTGCAGAATTGTGACTATTTCCGGAGGCTGCAGCCATCAACATGCAATATCCTCGAATTGCGGTAGTAAATGTTCTTGCCGAGAAGAGTCGTATTTTACTCGAGATCCAGTTCGCCGAACGATAAGAAGACACCATGAACCCGTTAGAACCAGGAATATAAAATCCTATTGTAAGTTTCAGATTGCAATTAGCGACGATATCTATTAAAATGACGAAGGTAAACAGCGTAGCAAGATTTTAATGGCCGGCCCTATTGTATACGTCTAATTGTGTGCCACCTCTGTGTCCTAGCTCCTGGAACACCCGGTTGAACCTGCAGCTTGCTTTTTTAAGTCAGATTTAAACGAACAGCGTAACAGTTCGGTCACATTATCTATTCACACTGGCAACAATTCGACTTCTTAGACCTTTTCTTCTGTCATTTCCTGTCGACTTTCTGACACCAAAGCGGATGGAGGTACTGAAATAGGTCCATCAACCATGGTAGAAGTATCGTCAGCGATTGATTGTGACTCTTGCGGCTGGGATGTGTTGTGTAGGTTTCTAACGAATTCCGCAGACATTGCAGCGTACTTGCATCGCTCACGAATCCGAGGGCCATATTTATAAAATATAAAAGGAAAGGGCGCGCATGCAAGTGCCAGAAACGCTGGGATGGAAGATGCCCAGTGGATTCCAAGGTTATTATACATGCGACCTGTAAAGAGCGGAAATGCAGCGCCAAAACATGACCGCAAGACCGAGTTGGCAGCCAGGGCCGATGCGGCAAATATGGTGTACGAATCTACCAGATAATTCATAATACCAAGGAATACAAGAACAGTACCAAATCCAAAGAGACTAGCAGCCATTACGCTTACTATCCAATGTATAGATGGGTAGTTTGTCCAAGAGAACCAAAATAGTGCAATCGGTAGGGTAACTGCTGCGAGCATTGTTGGTGGCATACGTGCTTCTGGTGGTGCAATCCCATTGTTCTTCTCCACTGCTCGGATATAACGAGAGTTGTCTGGTATCGTGTAGATGACAGCGCTCATCATACCAACTAAAACGCCAAGGAATGGAAGACCACCTACACCCTGGTTCCAGCCGCGATTTTGTTGGTAGACGATTGGAAAGGCGGCGAAAAACATATAAAGAGTTCCGTAGATAATTGCCATATAAATGGACAACAGAAGAACGATTGGTTCCTTGAAGAGCAATATCCAAGGTCGGGAAAGGGCCGTTTTCAGCGATTCACGCAGCGTGACTTTTCCTTGGGTATGTTCAACAGTGCTGATGTAGTGCTTTCCCGTAGATTTTGACAGCTGGGCAGCTCGCTTACGGAGAAGGACCGGGGCGTATGTCTCTGGCAGAGCGAGAGAGCAAATGATCCAAATGCCTCCCGAAAAGGCGGCGAGGAAGCCCATGACCCAGCGCCATCCTTCGTTCATTCCGAGAAACCCGCCTATGATGGGCCCGAAAACAGGCCCAAGCGATGGAGCAGCCGCGAAGAGAGCCATCGCGAGCCCTCTTTGCGAGGCCGGAAACATATCTGCAATGGCGCCTCCTGCGTTGGTCAGCGGCGACGAACCGAATGCACCAGCAAAAAAGCGTAGAATGACAAGCGACCAAGCGTTGGTCACACCAGCGCAGCCAGCGTTGAAGGCTGTCATGGCTGCATAAGTGGTAATGAATAGGATTTGCCGGCCGAACAACTCGCTTAGTGGCGCCCATAGCAAAGGCCCAATGGCGAAGCCCAATACGAAAAGCGAGACTCCCAAGGTTGCTACCTCCTGACTAATGTCGAAATGCTCTATTATTTCGACGGTGCCTCCTGTATAACCAGATGACACCATAGTTACAGCCAAAGTCGAAACCGCCACTCCCAGGGTGATGAGCCACTTTGTAGTTTGGCTGAAGAGCATGGGATTTCTTGGATCATTTGGAATCCATTGTACCACGTATGGGTCATCTTCTGTGCCAGACCCCGGGTATGAAAAGTTGGCGACCTCTGGTGTGATTCCAGCCTGGTCGATAACGATTCTCCAAAAGGGAATTTTTGTCCCAACAATCGGTTTACCGCCGTTCATTCGTCCCGGTGGCTCTGTTTGCGTCGTCGCCATGGTGTCGTCGCGGCCGAAGGTTCATGCGTTAAGAACTTGCTGGATCCGAGTGCTAAAAAAGAGAAAGACGAATATAAGCTTGCACCCCTCTCATGAAGATAAACAATTGGCACAAAATTCAACGAAAGAAGTGAGTCGCATTTGTGGTTTAGACGGCAAAAGTCAGTTCTTTTATGGCGGAAAGAAGAAGAACCCGAGACCAGCGCGATTGCCTAATAGAGAAACCAGACCGATTACGGGTATATTCTGGACCCCGAAATACTCCTGGCTTAACTCCATAAATCCGATCGCTCGTAATATACAGTCTCGTGGAACCAATCCCTCAATTGAGGGGGAAAAAAGCATTCTAAGACAGTGCAAAACTGACCATTTTCGTAATCTCCGGAACTGAGTCGCGATAATTCGTCCCAAACAAAAATTTTGCAGAGAACGATAGACAGTAGTGAAAGCAGAAAAATTCATTCACTGCTTTGTTTCCTTGTATCCCCCGTCTTGAGATTCGTCATACCTGTCATCCTGCATCTGATACCTCAACGCCCAACGGACGCCTTTAGCGCATACATCCCTGTCATGATTCAGTGCAGGGATTATTAGTGGAGACAGCGTCATTTCAAACAGCTGCTACAGCAAATCAGGTTGCCGTCTCGTTGCTCCACGCTATATTCCGTCTAACTTTATTATGCCGTCCTTGATCAGCCACCCATCTGCTGATTCAAGATTTCATTGCCGCCATGCCTTCCATCCCACACCTTGCAAATGACTGTTCGGCTAGATCAGTGGTTTTGGAGCTTTTGCCCAGGCGCCAGAACGGGTTACGGTTACAATGCAATCCCATCGGCCCGAACCAGCTGCCGAACACCGATCAACGGATGGAGCCGATACAGCTCGCGAAGGCGAACCCCCGGCTGAAGCGGATTTGACCAGGAAATGGGACGCCGAAGCCGTGGGAAAAGCTTGGATTGAGGCTCAGCTGGAGAGGAAGCGAGCGCGTGATCGGCTCGCACAGCAAAAGCTACGTGACAAGCGAACATCACGCGTTCAAAGTCTTGAGAACCAGATAACGGCCCTCAATGAGGAACTCCGGGAGCTCCGCCACCTTTGTGGGACCCTTCATCAAGAGAACCAACTTCTTCACTCTCAACGAGAAAATATTCGCGAAGCTGTTGGGTTATGGGACCGTCCAATAATATTAGCACCGGGATTCAGGCCTGCAGACCAACCTGTCGCCCCATCGCACAACGGTTGCCCTCCTCAATGTCCGAACCCGGATATGAATAATATCTCAGGCGGATCTAAAGAAAATTCTCCCGTGTTTCTTGATACCCTGACCACCGCAATAGGAGTTGCAGGAAATAGTTGTGCTCAACCCAGCAGAAACATCTTGAATGTCGACGACTACCGGAGCGGCTCGCATGACTCCTTCAGTCTCGGTCCAAATCATACCACGGCTTTTCAAAATCTTCCCCGTCAGCCAGGTACTGATGAGACTCCAAGTCAGGAACCCGAATCTGGGCCTTGGAGTTTCCCTCCCGCCCATGACGCCAACGATACCCTGGGAACGGAACAAATTACTCGATACCTGCAACACCCTGATCTCGTCATTGCCTCAGCAGATATCCCTCTGCCCCTAGAAATTATATACGGCTCCACCGAAAACTTCCTCGCAAACATCATCCATCAAGGCCTATTGCGCTGGCCCTCAGGAGAGCCGGAACGTCTTGCAATGGGGTTGCTCCATTACCACTTCATCAAATGGACAAGCCACCCCACAAAAGCGACATTCTCTCGCCTCTGTGATTTTCAGAAGCCCGTCTATGAACAGGTCTCACAGACCCACCACTTCTTTATCGACTTTATCATGTGGCCTAAACTACGTTCCAATATGATCAAATACAAGCATCTGTACGATCCGTTAGATGCCATGAGCATGCTAAATTGTTGCCAAAAGATGAGATGGCCTTGGCGCAAACCCTTTCTCAAGCCGGGTGATGGGGGTGTTTTGACCATGTGCCCGGAATTTTACAAAGCATTTACGAGCCTAGATGGCTGGGGGTTGACGGATGAATATATAAAATATCTAAGCCAGTATCCACAACTATTAGAAGGCATTGATGTGGATACTGTACGTTTCAAATTTGCCTAGCCTCGTTGTTGTCGGGATTTTCAACCAGACCCGCCTGCTTATATAGAGTATCTCGAATTACTCAGCTTGGTGAGATGATCAGCCATCCACTGCATTAATACATATATCAACTATACAAATTGCGTATCACCGTATGCGCGTATGGGTTAACCTAAGATTTATATTTGTTACGACTCATGAACAATCTATTTATTTTATGTAGCACGAGTACAATTTAAACATAGACAATTTCATTGACTGCAGAGAATAGGTCGATTGAGGTTGACATTGTTCTAGATCTCGAGCCAAAGCATAATGACTGCGCGGGTTGGCCAGAAAGAGGCGTCGTGTTTGTATAAGGAAACCTTTTATCTGTTGCAGAGTTGCGTTAAGTCCACACATCCAACACCATATCACCTCAATTTGATTGACTTCGATTACCGATAGTGGATCGAGCCTTCCCCTTGGTAGGTAGACTAGCTGTGAATTTAGACAACAAATACTTGGGCACCTATCTACGCCCTTGAAGAATCTCGATGGCTGGGTTCGTCAACTTGGCTACTTGGAACTTTACCGCGACGCCACCACTTTATAAGCCCAGTGCGATTTCAGCCATCAATATCAAGGTTTTTTTGCTGGAATGAACAAAATCCTTCACCATGACAGAAATTACTGTTCCATGTCAAGAAGGCAATGAATGAGCCAATGCCATTGACTGAAAAATTCGTGACATGCGACATATGGATCTTCCAGGTAATACTACCATTGGCTTGTATCTTGTAGATAATTATCCCTCCCTCCTTCTCATGATACCCTGTTCAATAGATCTAGCATTAAATTCACGTCCACGACACTCGGGGCCCGGGTAGTAACTTTATTAGTGAAATCGTTTAACCTATTCCGGCATCTAGAAAAAATAAATACGCTGTATTTGCCTCCATACCTGGCGCGCAATTCAGTCCTCAAGCATGAATGGGCCAGCCAAAATCATTACCTGACATCGCACTGTGTGACCCCTCAGGAGTCTGATCCTAACAGATATCGCGATAGCTGATACTGCATACGTCTGGTTATTATCTTTCCCGTTGCCTCAAGGGTCTCGCGTTGGATAATATGTACGAGTAATTCGTTCCGCAACGATTTGCTGTCGCTTCCATGGCAGAAATCATCAGCCCCGGAACATACCAGGCAAGTTCAATCTGTCTACAGGTCGCTGTTCTAGTCATATGTCAGCATTACTGACTCGCGTATCTAGGCCGTGGAATGGACATTGTTTGCTATATCCCTCTTGACAGTTGCTCTTCGAATATCAGTTCGAATTTGGATAAGAAAGTCATACATGTGGGCGTCGGATATTTTTCTTATTCTCGGACTGTTATTTTTCCTTACTTTCGTCATTGAAGACGCTTGGTTTTACGCACTTCCTATCGATGAACAAGACAATTATGCAAGCAATTATGCCATAGTCAGGGCAAGTGGCACTTTTACTAATCTTACATGACAATGGACTGACAGGATAACTCACCAGATGTATTTCATGAGCGACATCATGTTTGATTTGGTCTACTATTTACCAAGATTTAGTCTCATGATGTTCTACCATGAGCTGTTTCCTGTATCGGAAGAAGGGTTAAGGTATTGCCTCTATGCCACTATGGCTTACTCTACCTGCGCATTTTTAGCTACTGGATTTGTGCACTTATTCTGGTGTGGGACTGATGTACATGCACTATGGTACGTAAGGTGAAGAAGGTGCGTGACAAGTATGGGCTAACCAGCTTGTCTAAAAAGGCAAATGGGCGACTATTGTCTATTGGAAAGTAATCCCAAGATTTGGTATATCAGTTGGGCTTTTAATATGGTCTCGGAGCTGCTAGGTAAGAGGCTCACGTTCTACAAGTCCTTTTAAATACTCTAATATGGTCTCCTTCCGAATCCAGTTTTTGCATTGCCATTCGGCATGCTTCCAACATTGAAGTCTCTTCCACGAAAAGATAGGATAGGCTTGATCGGCCTTTTCATGGTTGGTGTTATCACAATTATTGTCAGCACAGCTCGCCTCATTCTGCTGTCTTTTGCCATAGCTAATCTCACAAGCTGTAAGTTGCTTATGGGCTACTGCAAACTTTCCGTACCTGACGACCATGAGTATCTTCAGATATCCTTACATATACGGAAATTACAGCTCAGATTATTATCGCATCAGTCCCGACCTTGCGACCACTGTTGCGCATTTTGTCTTTTAGATGGAGAAGAAAGTCTAATTCCAACATGGACAGACGCAAGGAATCGGACAAGAGTCAATGGGCCTCAAATATTAGGAGTTTTCAGGCCAGCACGATCCTAGACTAGTTTTAATTCGCATTAATCTATTCAACTCTATCTTGGCAATCCTCAATATTGGTCTGAAGCTCCTCAATGGGAACCAATGGAAACATGCTTCTTGGCAATTGTTGTGAGAACAGCATATGAGACCTTTTAGATAAATATGATGCCTTTTTCTTTGCTTGAATGAGACGGAGATATCTAGCGCAGCCTTCATTCCTCGAGGAAATTTCTTGCTGCCCTGATATCCACCAATGTAGCAGATACGAAGTTCTCTGGACTGACCTAGACGATCCAGGGCATTTTAAAGCGGGCCATGACTTTCGATCACCGAAACAGTTCGCCCTTATACGGACAGACCCTGAAAGTATACTTGATGCAGGGAAGTGGACAGACCCGAAGCTTCTCCAGGGATACGAGATGATCGAGGCCAATCTCCAAAGAATAGACGCATGGCTTGAGAGTAATATCCTGCAAAGCTTCACTGAGTACATCGAGATCATGGTGCCCTAATATGATGTAGCGATGTCGGAAAAGCTCGCCGAAGGCACGGTTTGCTGCGGTCCTGTGTCAGTTATTCATTTCGGTGAAGATGGGGTGTGTTGCATTCTTTTCTTTCCAATTTCATTGGGCAATCTGCCACAAGTGATGTCTGTAGGGAATGATGACGAAATAATTATGCGGGAGCAAAGTTGCATTCTCAGACAGGTTGCCGAGTATTAGCAACAAGCAAAAAAAGCCTCCACAATGGCTCTGCTCAGCGGCCTGCGGAGCCATGATGAAATTTATGTGGAGACGTCTGTGGCAATCATTTGGTGGCGACCACATCGTACGAACTTCGGCCGGAAGCACAGTTCAATAGCATCACGAGCAATCATGCTAGAATTCGGATGCACCGGTGTAAAAAAGAACGCTTGATCATAAGAAACAAAAATCAGGTATTCTCAGGTCGTGAACCGATTGCATATATAGACACAAAGCCTTGTCTCCCAAGTTTGTTGCAGGTAGTTACGGCATCACCAAGATCTTTCATTCTATCCTTTAATCTCTTCAATTTTAAACAAACTACCTTCTCAAAAGTTTTAAGCAATGGTCTGGGAACCTCCCACTATTGGTACACGCCCAGCCGTTGTCCTGGGTGCTGGTGTTTTGGGTCGTCGGATTGCGTGCGCGTTCGTTGCCGGTGGATACAATGTGCATATTGTCGATTTTTCGGCCGACTCCAGAGCGGCCGCTTTGGAGTACATTGCAAACAACAAGACCGAGTACGCCTCTTTCACTCCGGCTCCAGCTCAAAAGAAGTTCGGCTCCTATTCTACGTTTGAGAAATTAGACGACGCCGTCAAAGATGCTTGGCTTGTGATTGAAGCTATTCCTGAGAGACTAGATCTGAAAATTGATGTGTTTGGCGAGTTGGATCAAAAGGCCCCTGCCGATTGCATCTTGGGATCAAACAGCTCGTCTTACAAGTCTAGCTTAATGCTGGATAAAGTTAGCGACGAGAGAAAGAAACTCATCTTCAACATCCACTTCATGATGCCTCCGATGAATCGTGTCGTGGAGCTCATGACGGATGGTCAGACAGAGCCTCAAATCTTTCCCTTTGTCTCCAAATTCCTATCCGAATGCGGCATGATCCCTGCCACTGCCAAGAAGGAGTCCACTGGGTACGCGGCAACCATCATTCCCAAAGGTTATTCCAGCTAACTCGGGCAGGTTCATATTCAACCGCCTTTGGGCAGCCATTAAAAGAGAAGTTCTCTTCATCCTTTCAGAGGGAGTAAGCGACCCGGTTCAGATCGACACACTCTTCAGGCACATGTTCCGTGCAGAGATTGTGCCATGCGAGTTGATGGACCAAATCGGTCTCGACACGGTCGCTTTCATTGAAGACAACTACATCCAGGAGCGAAAACTTGACGGAACCTTTACCGTTGACTGGCTTCGCGAGCATTATTTGAGCCATGGAAAGCTTGGCAATAAGTCGGACAAGGGCGGCTTTTATCCAACCCCTAAAATGTCCGCAGAATCCCAAAAGGCTTCTGAATCCACCCTTTACGTTTTAGATGTTGGCATGGGCGACAATTTGGAATCGCTTGATCAATTCGGGACGACTGGAAAGGTTTTGCGGGTGGATCCAACCACAGGTCACCAATCTGACGTTCTGACCAATCTCCCCTTGCCTGACGGGATTGACATCTGCCCATCAGAGGGACGTATGTTCTGGACGAATATGGGCAATACCACCTCAAAACGCGATGGCTCAGTCATGTCAAGTAAGCTAGATGGTACGGATGTGCAGACTCTGGTTCCAAGCGGACAGGTGTATACCCCAAAGCAATTAGTTGTCGCCAGCAAGCAGCGCAAGGTTTATTTCTGCGATCGCGAAGGAATGGGCGTGCATCGCTGTGATTTTGATGGCCAAAACCATCAAGTCTTGGTTCAGCGACAGTCGGAAGCTTTGGACCTAACGCAGTGGTGCGTTGGCGTGGCCGTTGATGAGGAAAGGGAACGACTGTACTGGACGCAAAAGGGGCCTAGTAAGGCTGGCAAGGGGCGCATCTTTAGCGCCAACCTTGATATTCCGCAAGGGGAAACGGCCAGCAACAGGTCAGACATTGAGTTGCTCTTCTCTGACCTGCCAGAGCCAATTGACCTTGACCTTGACACGGCCAACAATACTCTATACTGGACGGACCGAGGAGAGCACCCGCGGGGATGCTCATTAAACCGTGTCTCGCTCGAGAATGGTTCTGGCGGAGACCCGGAAATAATTGCGCGCCATTTTAACGAGCCTATTGGCCTCAAGCTCGATGCTGCTACGGGTCAGGTTTATGTTGCGGATTTGGGAGGCAGCGTGTATAAGGTGGACTTGAACACAAGGAAGAAGGAGGTTATTTTCAAAGGAAATGCTTGTTATACAGGTATCGCACTCAGTAAAGTCAGCGTTTAGATTTTGGAGCCTCGAGGCTGTCGTGATATTTTTGATAGGAAATAGATGCTATTCATTTGCATAATGACTTAAATCCCGTTTCTGTACTCAAGAACGAATAGAAAATATGACGCTGGATATAAATCTGGAGCCAATGGAGAATTTTAGTTTTTAGTCTACATTGAGAACATATTTTCTCATCTGTAAGAACTCACCGGATGGCAAATATTCAACGGTGATGCCAATAAAAAGCAATTCCATGATTTTACATCCTGCAATCAAAACTTTGGCCAGATTCTACCAACTGAATCACTAATTGCTAGTCTGGGTAACCTGTTATTACCTTGCAGAAACGCGGTGAGAGTCGTAGACTGTTTGTTGTAGGGTAATGTGCCTCACCGAAATTCCCCTGCAGCCGACCGACGGTAGGGATATCTGGTCAAGGGGTAGAGCAGTATTTTGCTTTTTTCGACGCGCTTCAGCTTCTGATTGGCAAATTTGACTAGTTCTATGCACATTTATGGGGACTTTTTCATCTCCCTTGCCAGTGGGATTTTGTAGGATTGTTCACAAACGTGCACAGGGTATGTAAAGTTGGGGACAAAATAATCTAATGCATATCCGCCTATCATCTACGCAAAAGTTGATTACAAACCTCTGTCACCTTGTTTTGGTGGGTGGGTCTTCTTTTGGCAACCCGCGTGGCAAGGGAACTTCGGCTTGATCGCGAGGCGATTCTTGTGGATACACGATGACGATGATCTGTCGCTAGCACCGCAATTTTTTCGCCGCTACACCGAGACCCGCAAACTCGCCTTATCAAAATGGCCGCGGTGCAAACTCGGACCAAGATTATGACGCAGCGGTCCACCAGCGCATCTCATGGCGCGCATTAATAAACAGGGACACGCTCGGCGCTGGCTCGGAGGCGTGTTCGACCGAACAAACTCCTGCCACAGGGCCGTCGGCACCACCATGGACTCGGAAGAAGCTGCTGGCACCGATTCCAACACCAGCAGCCAATCGGCATCGCCCGGCGAGTACAACGTCAGCGAAGTCGTCCAGGTGCTGAGGAACAAGCGCAAGCCTCGCGCCATCAAGTCGTGCTTCCCGTGCCGCCACCGAAAAGTCCGCTGCGACGGCTGCGTGCCCTGCTCCAGCTGCGTCCGGCGCGACCACGTCGATCTGTGCCGGACGCCCGTCGGCATTGATGATGGGCCCCGCCGCAGCTCCACTCGGACGGCCCGACGCCTACCAAGCCCTGCATCGACATCATCCGCGGGGCGGGACCTGGACGTGCCGAGAGTGGAAGCGGAAGTGTTTCGCCGCCATGTGCCACTGGGCGCCGCCGTTGAGACGCGCCTGAAGCACATTGCCGACCAGCTCTCATCCCTGCAGGCCGAGCTGCTGCACGCGAATGGGACCCAGCTCGACGGCCTTGAGCCGCTCAGGGAGTCTATCGATGCCATCATTGGTGCCGGCGCCGCAGAGCGAGCGAATCATGGCGCACCGAGCGAGGAACAGGAGCCGCAAATGTCGCACCCCAGTCTGGCCCCTGCTCCGGAGCCGAGCCAAGCCCCTAGGAATTCGCGAAATCATTTCCTCGAAAGTGTCACTGGTGCCCACGTTTTCTTGGGCTCCCATTCCGACTCCCCTCTGGCTTTGGGGTGCCACTTCCCGGAGAGTCCCGCGTCCAATCACCTCGAGCCAAGGACATATGCATTTGTGAACCTTTGGGCTCAGCAGGTTACCCTTGCCGATGTTGCAAGATCTCTACCCAAAGATTCTGATATCGTCCGGTCGGTACAAATGACTTCCGTCTCAGGGGTGCCCATCGGCTGACGTCACTGAAGCTATTGGCAGGTCTTTGAAACATTCGTCCACCCATTCTATCCAGTACTCGTGTCAGTTCAAGAGTTTGGGAATTCTATCTTCACCTTTCTGGAGAATCGCTCTGCCTTTGGGGCTGGAGAGGCCATTCCCGATGACACCGACCCATCTTGGCTTGGGCTGCTGTTCAGCGTCCTCGCCTGCGGCGTGCAGTTCTCAACTGATGCAATCGAGGATAGAGATCTTCGCTCGAAGGTATTTGGTATGTTACCTTGTAATTGGGAATTTCTTTTTTTCAGTCAATAAAAGACTAATTAGAAATCTCCTAGTCTGCGCCTCATTTCAATGCCTTCGCATGTCCAATCTCCTGAGCCAAACAGACCTGGACCAAATACAGGCCATGGCCTTGATTGGACATTGTCTTCGTAATAACCTCGATATGAATGCTGCGTGGATACTAATGGGTTAGCTTTGTACCATCTATTTCCCGCCGTACTTCTCCCTTGTTGACATTGTTGGTAGGAGTCACGATACGCATGGCACAGAGCATCGGCTTGCACGAGGAATCCTTGGCGACTCCGCCCTCTGCACCTGGTGCAAAATACAGCCATGTGGAGAGAAAACGACTGTGGTATGCGGAACTTCTAAGCTAGTGTTATTTTGCAGTATTGACGGTACCTCGCTAGGTGGATGCTTGTCTGGCAAGACACTTTCTTGTCGCTCACATACGACCGCCCTCAGGGTAATTTATATCCGCGGTGCAGCATCCCGTCTGAACCTTCGGGCGAGTCATTTACAAATTCCATCTTCGCCATGTGCCAAATCATATTGGATCGGGCCAGATTGGAACAGAGCACACTGGGGTCGGCAAATAGCTTGGAAAACACGCAAATGTTCAAAAAGCGATATGACGATATTTTTGATCACGCGGCACCATTTCTTATCGACAAGTCTCACTGCAAAACATTGAAGGAGCATCTAGAGCGGCTTGCGCTTCGCATCCATACTGGATATGGCATCTGTCGTCTGTATCGGCTGCATCTTCAGAGTGACGAACCCACACAAGACCCAGACACCCGTCATTCTCTGGTGGAGGAATACATTTCCAACGCCATGCAAATAGTAGAGAGCTTCCTTGATATCCACAGACTGTCCCAAGTCGTATGTCGCGTTTGGGCGTTTGTTCACAATGTGGCCAGCACCGTGATATCTCTCCGAAATGTCGCATGGATTGACCCTTTGGTTTCAGCAAGTCTTGTGGCGCAGTTTGGGCCACAGATTCGGCGACTCATAGATGTGCTTGACGTAGAAGATCGGAGCTCCAAGTGGTACGATGCTGATGCAAATGTGCGCCGCTTCGGTCCCCACTCGAGGGTGGTGGAAGCGTTGAAGGATACTTTTTCTGACCTGCTACAATTGTAAATGGAACAAATAAAATCTACGGTTTTGATGGCACGTACGGTCCCAAAATAGTTTAAGGTACTATTTTAGATGATTGACGGGGGAGGATTGAGTGCACTTGTGTCGCGAAGGAGCTTGAAATATCACAATATAATACACTCTAACTACGCTATCGCTATCTAGACTTTCCCACCCTTCTTTGCGGGCCACTCTGTTCTCCGCTTTGCCACGACGTACAAGTTCAACGGCCTAATGAGCTGGAACTCCGGGTCGTACTCAATGGCCTCAACGCCTTCGCGAATATATTGGTATCGATGCACCAGCTCCGCCATCAACACCTTGACCTCGAGCAGTGCAAAGTTAAAGCCGATGCAGCCGCGGGGACCGGTTGCGAATGGAATGTAAGCGCACCGGTGTCTGTCCTTTACCTCATCCGTGTCCCATCGATCGGGATCGAACTGGAGAGGATCCCGCCACAGAGCAGGATTCGTGTGGATGGCGTAGAGCGCCGGGATGATGACGCTGTCCGGGGGCAGGCGGTAACCTCCAGGCAGGATCACGTCGGTCTTGGTTGTGCGGCCGGGCTGGAACGAGGCGTTGTGCAGGCGTTGGGTTTCCTTGACAAACTTGTCCATGTAGGGCAGACTGTGGGCAAGCTCTGGGGTCCACTCGGTGTCGGGGCCGATGTCGTAATCGACGAGCTCTTGCAGCAGACGATCCTGCACGCCAGGGTACGTGGTGATGCAGTAAATCAGCCACGAGAGCAGCGAAGATGTGGTTGTGTATCCCGCGGCCGTCATGACAAGCAAGTTGGGGATGGTAAGGGCAGCAGGGAAGTGCTCGCCTTTCTCGTCAACCGCGTGTTTGAAGTAGTCCGCCACGCACGTCGCCTGGACCGCGGCTTCGTTCAGGCTCAAGTCTCCGATGCCAGACTCGGGGGCAGCATCCATCAACTCTTGCAGCTGGTGATAGGTCTTTTTCTGCACTTCCTTGAGGCGAACTGCGTCGCCAAATGGAAGGTAGCGGTACCACTCGCCTCTAGCCGTCACCTTCTTGTTCAGGCCCAGCATGGTGACGACGTCGGTGACAAAGCCGTTGATTGGAGCCTCAACGCTGGCAAAGTGGTTGAAGTTTGTGCCAAGAGCCAGCTTGCCGATGGTTTGGGATGCCAGCTTGACCATGTACTGGTAGACATTCCAAGATTCGCCGCGCGAGTCTAGCTCATCAAAGACCTTGAACGAATCCCGTGCACAGTCTTGCATCAGAGGTGTGTAGTGCCTGACAGCCTTGGGCCCCATGGCCGGAGGCATGAATTTGTGCGCAAGACGCCAATTTTCCGTCTCCGTGTCACCAACGAAAATTGCCGTGTTGTCTTTGATGCCCCAAAGGGGATGGTTCGAGTTGATCTTTTTGGTGAAGTAGTTGGATTCCATGAGGCAGACTTGAGCCACGTCTGGGCTGTCGCTGAGATAAATTGTTTTGCCCATGTTTGTCGTTTTGATTACCGGTCCGTATTTGCGAAACAGACGATAGTGATTGCCAAGATGGTCGGGAAATATCTCATAAAAGTTTCCCACTACAGGCAAACCTGGCGGGCCTGGGGGGTCTTGAACAGTTTGGCCATCGATTCGGATACCGATAGGGGATTCGGAGCTCAGTATGTCCACGATGCTGACTAGTTCATCATCGGATGAATGAAATGTGATTCCTGGTAGAAATTGTGAGAACAGCTTTGGTGTTTGGGAGACACCAATTCTTACCGGTGGGTTGAGCAACGTGAAAATGGCTTCCAACTGCTCTTTTGAGATTCTCAACGGTCCATGTAGGATCGACGGATAGAGCAGCCGCCTTGCTCGAGTCCTCGCCTACTAAGTAAAACTGAGTGGAGTGCATGTTTGTTCAAAGCTATATTGTGTGTGGAGAGAGTCGACAATATTTGGGGGTACCAGCCCATCTTATATCGATTTGTCTCAATGCATCTGGCGAAAGGATTGTTCTTCCTACTGTTCGCTTTACCAATGCAACTCGCCATCATCATTTCTCGGCGACCACTCGCATTCAGCCCCGATGCTTGGAAATGACGTCCCTCGGCTCGCCACGCCCGGCTCCGAGTCTCCACCGTCGGTGTGGAACCCCCATTGGCAAAAACCTCACCCGGGATTCCCGCAAAGTGGGCTCGGCCGAAGTTCGCACGAAGTATTCCCTGCACAGCTCGATGGAGGCAAGAATCAATCAGGGCGCTATTATTTGTCATGCTAGGACTTTATTTTGTCCGTTTCTAGATTTTATAAAAATCCATCTGCTGTCACCCTTTGGATAGATGATTGCTTCAAGTCTTTGCAGTTGCATACTAAAAACCAAGCTCGTGTTCATCACTCATTACGTACTAGCATTTCTTGACATCTTGTGAAATTTCGGAATATGGGTGTGACACGAACGCTCACTGAAGTGAGCAAGCACAACAAACCCGACGATGCGTGGATGGTAATTCACAATAAAGGTAAAGACTCGCGAGTGAGGATCAGCTTGGCAATTGCTAAACTAATCCCCAGTATACGATGTAACAAAATATCTCGAAGAGCATCCTGGCGGAAGTGCCATATTATTAGAGGTCGCTGGCGTGGATGCCACAGCTGAATTTGAGAATATCGGTCATTCCGCAGAGGCTCGCGACGCACTGGAGGACATGCATGTCGGTGATTTGCCAGATGAGGTTTGCCATTCCACCGCTTTCTTTTTTTATATCCAATTTTCTCTAATGCGAAAACAGGAACAAGCGGCGGAAGTTGAGATTTATCGTCCGAAATTCGAGCAAGTTGCCCAGGTTGCTGCCGTGGCGCCCTTGTCGCGGCGTTCTGAGACAACGTCATACCGCTTCCTTCGTGCCGCGACCAAGCTCGCCGTGACTGCCGGCATAGGAGCGGCCGCATGGGCAGCCCGAGATTTTGATTGGAGCATCGTGAGAAAGATGCTGCGAGACGCTTCTCTGTCGCGCGCACCAGAAGGGGGTGCTTTCTGGTATGGCGTCGGAATTGCAACCATTGCCGAGATTTCAGGCACGATTGGATTGTCTGTTTGGGCCTGGTCAAAGTTTGACGTGCAAGCCGAGTTTACGCACCAGGCGTCACGACGCCCAGCTCGTCTGGACAAAATTCATCCTATCAAGAAGGTCGGACTGCAAGGCGCGAAGCTATCGTCGCGGCCGCAATCACGCGTGCTTGACGCCCAGCAGTGGAGGCATTTCAAGCTTGTGCGCAGCATCTTGGTCTCGCCAGACGTGTACAAGTTTGTCTTCGCACTGCCGCACCCTGAGGACCAACTCGGTTTACCCACTGGACAACACATTGCGCTGCGCGCTACCATTCAAGGTAAAAGTGTGTCACGCTCTTACACACCCATTTCCAACAACAGCGATCTGGGCCGCATCGAATTGCTTGTGAAAGTCTACGACCAAGGCTTGATGTCAAAACATCTCCAGGGCATGAAGATTGGCGATACCATCGAGATTCGGGGACCAAAGGGCGCAATGCAATATACTTCAGATTACGCCAAGCATATTGGCATGATAGCGGGTGGTACCGGAATTACTCCCATGTACCAGATGATACGAGCGATTTGCGAAGACGAGTCTGATGACACCAAGATCAGCTTGCTGTACGCAAGCAACCACGAAGGCGACATTTTACTGCGTGAGGAACTGGATGGATTCGCTCAACAATGCCCCGCCAAGTTTTCAGTCAATTATGTGTTATCCAAGCCGCCTTTGGGCTGGAAAGGTAGCACCGGCTTTGTCACCACAGATCTGATGAAGCAGCATCTGCCGTCACCCGGAGGTGATTCTAAGGTCCTCCTATGTGGCCCGCCGCCCATGATAAGCGCAATGAAAAAGAATCTAACTCAGCTGGGATTCAAGGAACCGGGGCTGTCATCAAAGGTGACTGATCAAGTCTTCCTATTTTGATTGGCATCTATCGCGCACAATAGCAGGTCAGAAGCTATGAAAACATATAATGGTTCCTGTTGGTGGTGTACTTGTATTTAAATATTTTAGAGGTACTGAATAGAAGATTATTATAGGTGCAGGCTACAGAGCCATGTGTCATCGAACCGTTCGTTGTTCCATTATCGTGCCTTTCTATCAATGGAAGTGCAGATCGGTTGTCAGAAATGTGTAGCTTAGAATGAAAAGGGAGAATTTCATTGGGATTCATCCGGTATTAAAATATATATGAGTGGAAGACTCGATTATTCGAACGATAAAGTCGCGAACAACAACACAATTGCTTTTGACGTCCATGGCGGCGGCTCCTATATCCCCTACAAAGCCATGTCCGTTTCATTCAGGTAACTAAATTCAGGCTTGTCTAGGGGCATTTAAACAACCTGGGTGGCGAGGAGATCGGATTGACCGTGCACGTCGCGAGAAAAGTCGGCGCACGCACGCGGCCGTGTTTTGGGGGAGAATTGTAGGAACTAGAACCGTGAGTAGCCGTTCCTGGAGTTCCGGCACTCCATCAGGCAGTGGCCTTGCTTGCTGCACCCAATCCCCAAAACTCCACGTGCGTTCATCAAATTTCTTGGTGCACAAATAACGGCGTTGTAGTGGCCTCCTTGGGCTAATGAATTAAAAGAAAATGGCCACTATTTTTCTATCCGCGTCTTCAGACATTGTCACTCTCGTCCCTCCTGGCGACCACAATCGTCGTCTCGACCGTCCTTGTAATGCTATTGGGGCTAGGGTGTGTAGCCAATTCGACTTCGGAGCTGGCGCTGCTTGGTCGCGGCATTGAGTCCTTTCCGATCTTGCTCAAAAAGGTGTTGACCGATTTCGCCACAGCGCTACCGCTGTCGCCGCTGACGACGACGCGAGAGGTTATTGGGTTTGTCGGGTTCGATTTGTGACCGCTGCTGTCCCAGTCGCCTCGACCGATCGCTCCGCTCCGCACTACCTTGGATATCAAGACAGCCATCATCAGCTCAATGTAGAGCTTGACAATGTACGCGACAGGTGCAAATTGAACGTATCTATCCAAGTATTAGTTTATCGGCTGCGAACACGTAATGCGGCATGTAAACTTACAAATAAGGGTCTGGTAAACTCAGGAAACCAAGAAGAAGAATATCCATGGATGTGGAAAGGAGAATCATTCCCGCATTAAAGTTGAACAGCCTCCAATATTTTGTCAATCCATCAGCAATGAGTCGATATCGGACCAGATACAGAAAGTACAAGTTGAGCCCCAAGTCGACGACGAGAAAGAAAGTCTTTTCGAATTTTTCAAAGATGTGGTTGCGTTCAATCGCCGAGTGTGAAGCGCCTTCCAATTGAGCTACAGTCCAAATGTAGCTGACGGCGATGTTGATAACAGCGATGATCAGAAATAGACCCCATTTTAAATGACTGGCTCGGCGCTTGTTGGTCATGATGAGTGCGACTCGATTGGCAATGATTTGCGGGAGGAGTTGAGTTTGGATCGACCATAGTGCCACTGTGCATGCTTGTTAGTCCGGCTCCACCATGATCGTCGTGGGGCATCGTTTACCAGTTGCCAAGAAAAACCCAAGTCTAACAAAATAATTAGCATCCACACCGCAACAAGAGTGGCTCTTGGAAGTCATACCGTCCAGGAATGATATTGTTGAGGTAAAAGAAAGTAATGAGCGCAAAGGCAAAATTTACCCAGGCCTCGGCCCAGATCATGGACACGTAGGCATTTGCGAGGCTTCTGGTGCGCTTGAAGATGCCGCGTGTCTGCTGGATGATCTTGGCGAGGGTGAAGATGAAGATGCCCAAAAACAGGCCGAAATATACCGATGCGAGATCCATATTTATTCCGAACGATGCAAAAACAAAAGACAATGGAAAATGAACAGGAACAGCATGGAACCAGCTCCACTCGAAACCTGGGGTCGCCAAGCAATATATGCCACTCAACAGCATAGGGATTTCAGATTGACAAGGGATCTGCACAGATGCAACCATCCCAACCAGCTGCATCCCTTCCTTTTCCCCGGCATTGATTAATTATGATGAGCAACCTTAACGGACTGCGTGTCAGTTCTGACAGCGGCCCTTGCGGGGGGTTGCCCACAGACCCAGCGTGTGCCTGACCTGTGACCTGGACGAGTCGCCACAACCGGCACTTCCCCAGCGGCTTGGCCGACAGGCCCTGCAACTACCGAGATTGTATTTAGCCCGCTATCGCTGTTTGAACAGCTGCTCGCTGGTGCTGTGTGCGGAACACGCTTCACCACCGTAGCGGGCGCTCCGGCGAGTCAGTTGGCTAGGCCTTTTCTCTTTGGCGTGGCCAAGCGTGCCGTGGTGCGTCGGGCCGAATGACTGAACGACTTCTAGCTTCCTTCAACAGCAGCACATGGGTGCACAAGCCGCCGACCAACGGCTGAGGTTGGCGGGGAAGCTTGGTCCCCCGTTGCCGACTCTTTCTTTGGACACGAACGGTTTACCCCAAAATTACGCTTCCACTAGCACTCTCCCCTTCCTGCCCATCACCAAAACAACACACTAGATGACACTAGATGGGTTTCGTCACTGCAGCCAGTCCGTGCGGACCAAGGAGGTCCCTGGCTGACAATGACGTGTTTGGCGAATGAGGTGTATGCCAGGTTGTTGATTTGCATGTGCCTGAATCGCCTTGACTTAGTGCCAAACCTTCTCCCTGTGATAACAAAGGGCAAGCAAATCGTTGTGCGGGTTAAATTTGGGCATTGATTGTCCTTCTACCTGAGGTGCTCCAAAGGGGGATTAAATTAACCACTTTTTCCCATGTGCAGGCAAAGGTCACCGTGAAACATTCTAGCCTGTCTCGGCTCTCCGCCGGCACTTGCAGTTACCTTTGCAAGGTCGTCAACGCTGTCTCAAAAATTTTGCCCCCTCGAGGCTGTTCCGGACGAATCAGAATTCGTGCATCAATGTTCGAATAATGGGATGTGCGTAGGTTCAGGTCTATGAGGAAACGGGCTCAGAATTTAGAGCCTCGCTTACAAGAGTCAAGCGTGCAAATGATTCATTTCTATCTTTTTCGACTAGAACATCCCGATGGTTTTACGATAGACTACTGCACCTCTCCACGGTCGGCAAGCCGCGGCGGGTTCGAGAATGGTCTTGTCTCACACTGCATCATGTCTGCCTGCCTAATAAAGGGCAAACGGAGCACAATGTTAGGTGCTTTAAAATAATAGAACGAATTATGGATCATTTATTCATTTCGGTTCCGACTTTTCCACGGAATACTCGGGCATACTTGACAAACTGGCGCGCTACCATGAGAAAGTTTGCTTTCCCAATACGACCTAACAGACTCTCCGTACACTATTATTCCGAACACTGTCTCGAAACACATCAGTCTAGTACTAATACGATAAGTTTAAATTCACAAAATCGCTATATTTTATTTTAATGACATTTCTTTTGGTATTTTAGCGGGTTGTTGGAGATGTACCTTTAATTAGTGGCGCACCCAATCTTTAGGGTAAGCTCAAAAAAACGTCAGAATGATTAAAACATGCGCATCATGGAGTTAGAAGTCCGGATGATCCACGAAATTATTTCCGAAGTCCACACCTTAATTGTCTCTTGAACAATTTTGCTTGCAGCACGTCGATCCCAATCATCGTTTTAGTCATGTCCCAAGTCTTATAAACAATTGGCATGATCCGAAAGGTTTCATGAACTACGAAGTAATCAGGGCACTTCTCAAACCAATACAGATAACTATGGATGTACATTGATTTGACTGGTTCAAAAACATCTAATATCATTGATTGGGTACAGCCACATTGCAATAATATCTCAGAGATACACATGAACCTTCGCATCTCGACGAAATTCGCATCCATCCTCTCATGTTTCCAATTTCTAGGAAGATTGAAGCCTATGTCGGTGTGATACGGAGCATCTTTTCCCACCCAATATATACTCCAGCTATTTGAAAGTCCATAGCTTATGGTTGTCGTGCGACCAATCGTGCTTTTTCATTTCAACAGCTGAGCTAATGCAAGGTAGTGTTGCCTCATCGCTTTTACCGTGAGTATTTTGGGGAAGGTAGTTCGTATCCCGCTTCAAGCGCCGATACACAGAATCGTGAATGACTGCTTTAGGAGGAATATCGCGAGGGCTGCAAAAGTTGGGCCAAAAACGGGAGGAATACCACTTGTTGTGGTTCAATTCCCAGCGTGGAATCATGGGTAGGCATTCTGTCCATGTTAGGGGAGACGATAAGATAAAGATGAGACATACCAATAAATTTCCAAAATAAAACCTGCGCGAAAGCGGTGCCGCGGTTAAATTCCAGTGGCTGACCCATAGGCTCAAGACTGGAGCTAGTTCCGTATTTCGAATGCTGCTCCGTTTCCGTATTCCATTTCAAAAACTTTTGCTTAAACTCCCAAAGATGCCTTGGATTCCAGTGAAGTCCTTCGTAGCCCGGGCTATTTTGCTTTGCTTCCATGGCATCTGCGAAGTCTTTCCAAGGAGGGTTTTCAGAGTCAACAGGGCCAGACGGCTGATGCTTATCGTCCACTTGAAGCCCGTCAACGGCATGGAGCTCGTCAAGCATCCATGCGAGGGCCACATCACTCAGTTGAATCTGGCCACTGTGAACGGTATCAGTGTCTCCCGATACAAGATCAAGGATCTTGTTGAAAAAGGTTCCTATCGGACCGTATTTGGTTATCACATTTTTGGCTGTTCGCCCACCTCCAATGTCGGCATGACAGCCTGGGAACCAGACTTCTTTGATATCCTCGCCCTCGATGCTTGGGGGAGCCTTTTTCCCATACTGCGATTTTTGGCCAGCGTTGTTCTTCTTTTCACTGTTTACAACAAGGCAAATGTCCTGAGATAAGAGCGATGGCCTGAACTTAACACGGTGCTCATCAATCGCAACTGCGTGTCGAACATGTTCGGCAGTCCCAAATATGGGCATTGGAGCTTTGGCATGTGTCTCCAGTACTGCTATGGAGCCAACACAGTCCCAAAGACCCAAAAAGTGGACTTTGACATTATGGGCGTTGTGTTTGTTATTGGGCGACGCTCGGTCCTTTCGACAAAAGGCTTTGCTGAAGGCCCGAATTTCATGACGCGCCGCCCGGATGTACTCTTCTTCTTTCTCGTTTGACCTCCCGGCCTTGTGTGCAAGCTGGTTTTTCACAAGTAGCCTCAGGCCATCGCCTGTATCATAAGCGTCATTGGGTCTATAACCATCATGCTGATTATATTCTTCATCCTCGGACTCATCTGCGGTGGCGATTGCATCTTCCGTGGTTTTTCCACCGTGCTTCTTCAGTTTCTTCTTTCGTAGCTTAACTTTGCCCTGAGTGTAATGCTGAAAGAGGCGATACGCGAAAGGAATCATTTCTTCGTTGCCCTTACACAGAAGACCGACGGTATTGATCATTTGCGCAAGAAATTTGGCTGTGTATGCACCACGACTAAAGCCGAATATGTAAATCTTGGCGCCCTACGAGAAAATGTTAATAA
Source organism: Calonectria pseudoreteaudii (assembly GCA_001879505.1). Classification (NCBI taxonomy): domain Eukaryota; kingdom Fungi; phylum Ascomycota; class Sordariomycetes; order Hypocreales; family Nectriaceae; genus Calonectria; species Calonectria pseudoreteaudii. The sequence continues at coordinate 84,948 of KV875259.1, read as the reverse complement.
TATCCTTGATACGTGCGATGAAACTCTTACTCACACTTTCATAGTATCTCATTATAAACTTATAACCAGCCATGACATGTGCATCAAATGTAGAACCAAACATTTGGTCCCACGCTTTGAAACAAAAGCTCTTGATCTCACCAAAATATGACTGGTTGATGGAAGGCTCATGTGTCTCGTAAGTACCGATCCCGGCTGTTATAAGTATCAGCAATATAATATCGGATGCGGTATCAAGGGAAAGTCACTTTGATAGTAGTGATACTGATTGGGGTGATCGCGTTCAAGCTTGCGCAGAAGCTTCACGACATTTGTATCGGCCTTTGAGCCATTGAAGGTGTTGGTTGTGCCATCAAAGAAGAGTACCAGGTTAACCGGGCCATTTGATTTATCTGGCCCTGGTTTCTCGGGGGGAGATTCCTTTGAAGGCATGTTGTAACTGAGGCAAGTGATTTGTGTCTCGGTAGGCGAAGTAGGCTTGCATCACAATGTCTGTACAGACCTTCAAATATGGAACCTGCGGATCGGTTAGGATTTATACAACGAGGGACACCACCGAAGGAAGACAGACCCTGGTGCCTTCTCACATGCCTCCTGGTACATATTGACCCAAACTAACACATGTGTTGTCAAGCCGGGTAAGAGCTGCATTTGGTTTAGCAACACTAAAATTACCATTGTCAATTCGAAATAAACTTCCAAACAGCGATAGGATCCAGTGGCTAAAACATAGTTTGGCCCATTGGGTCTTGGCTTACGTGAATATTTCACGTGAAAACGAATTTTTGAAGCCCAATAGTAGAAGTCTAGGTGAGCTGACTGTGATTGCCAGGCTTGGCTTCGAAGCCCGTGTATGAATGCCTATTGTTGCTGGTTTTTTGAAGCCACCATTTCTTTCTTTTTTGGCTTTAATCCTTCATCTCTTAGGTATATGTATGAAAACTAGAATAATTATTCTGGGCAATTGAGGTCTTTTTGATACAGGATCAGAAAAACCGCATTTGATAAGCACGTGCAATGATCTGTAACGGGTCCGATCCGTCGAAATGTTGAATGCAGATCAATTCTTGGCAAACTTTGGACATTAAAAGGGAAGCGCACAGACACATGTGTCACATAGGCTGGGAAAGCATGGCGCCAAGGTTCTGCCACTCCAAATTGATTGACTGATGTGTGGATTGCTTCATCACAATGGCATTTTTAACAAACTATAAGTTTATTTGGCTTTTATAATTGGACAAAACCGGATTGCGACAACGCAAGATGTGGACTGGGATGGAACGCCAGACCATGCCACCTGCGTTGGAATGCATCCGTTGAAGCCACCCTCCTGTTTCCCACCAAATCGCATGGACGAAAAGGCCCGATCCGTCTCTTGACCCATTTCGTAATCTGGTTGTTGATTTGTAGAACTTCTTCAAAGCTCGCGGTTCCGTTCCAGGTTGAACTTGAGGTCATTACTCGACATCGTGGACAAGTGTTCGATGTATGAGTCAGGGACATGGAAGAGAATTCAAAATACAACCCGGAAAATGACCCTATCACATCCATCAGTTAGTGATGAACAGTGGGGGATAACTTTGTACAAGTACGCTGGTTGTTGGGATGGAGGAAGATTACCGTAAGAACTCACGAAATTCATCCATGCTGTGGAGTAGCTTTTTGCTTTTTCCCGTGTGTTGTAGCTTCTAATTGCAACTTTGATTGGCTCACTGCACATTTAGGGTGATGTCTTGGTCTCCACTCCATGGATGAATTTCGTGAGTTCTTACGGCATTCCATCGAGCTCGAGCGTTAGAAGAGCCACCGAGGAAATGGATATGAACCGTGAGACATGGGCTGCGGCTTATTGCAAAAGGCAGTTATTGGTCATATAAAACTCCTTGCCTTGGTGGATTTAATCGAGATTTACACAATGTCGTCGTGTGCAAGGATGTGGGTTCGATAATTTCCTCCGCGCCTTTGCGACCCGAACCTGCTTTAGTACACATACACGCCGAATCAACCAATCACCCCACTTGGTGGGGAAAAAGAGACATGATAGCATTTTGGAGCATTACTTCCACCTTGCCGCAGAAAATACGATAATTATGACTAAATTAACGACCGAATACTCCGCAATATTTTTGATGCTCGAATTAAATTACTGATCCGAGAGAACAAGCTAATTGAAAAGTGAATGGGCTCATCGCTGGATTAATTAAACGTGAGAACCTTCTGGAGAGTCAAACTGCGCGGTTAATGGAACTCTGGCGGCTTGTTCGAAAGCCGTCGCTGGAACATGCTGATGGAATAGTGGCGAGATACCCTAAAATGCCTGCCGACTGAATCTATTTCCGGGCTGTGGCTGCTGAATTATTGTTTCCGTCCCGTTTTGAGCGTCTTCAATCTGGATAGATTGTCTCCACCTTTCTCCTCGTGCTATTCTCAATGTGTTCACAATTGTCTTGAATTAAATTGGAATTTCTCCACATCGGGCATAGTCCACCGACTTTAACTTTGCCCCCAATCAATGTGGCTTACTGAGGCGAGCTGAACACGTCAATCACGAGTGTGATAACTTGCATAATGGCGAGCACTGATGCCCACATCTGCAAAGCAGAGCGCTAAATTATCACGCACTTCCCACATGCCTGATTTAGTCTTCGCCCAACGTGTCCGTATTTATCTTCCACTACTTCAACTTGGATGGCCCGAAGTCACAATGGCTAAAGATGCTAACCCTCATCTGGGTTGTGCTCCGTCAACGTGTGACCTTTCAGCCTGCGCCTCGTTTATATGACTCACCTAGCCATGTATGTAGTGGTGACAAGACTGATCTCCAGAATTATTTGCGGATAGAATTCGTACAAGTAGGTTAAACAAGAGCGTTAGGGAGATTGTGACTATACACTTTGAGTCGAATCGTGGTCAGGCGGCCAGGAAGAAAATCGGGTTGAAAAGTGGTGATTATTTCAGACAGATTTTTCACTGTTCTATTTGGCGAAAACTTTTCTCGAAAATGGCGCAGTGCGCTCAAGTAAAGTCCACTCGTAATTGTCCTGCGACCAACTTCCATCCTGCTCCATCATGGATGTGACAAGGGGCATCTAATAGGCGGCCCGACCCGCTGTTCTAGATCTTTTGTGGCGACCTGAGGCTAACGAAGAATTCTCATTTGGGCCGGCTGTGGGATCCAGCGGAAAGTGATATCACATTGAGATATCTTCTGGTGCTCAGTTAGGAAAGGCTTCGTGATGAAGATGTTCTACCAATTAGGAAAAACCACAAGACTGCAACCGAAATCATATATTAACTCTTCGTCAGTACAGTTAGGAACTTGAGATCATGCTCATCCTATCCAACTTTATTCACATTACTCTCATTATCAACTTAAACCATGAATGTTTTTACTTTCCTTTTCATCCTATTTCTAGGAGTCGCAGCTATCGCTACCCCAGATTCCCACCATTCATGTTCCACCAAGTTCGGCTCTGATTTTATCAAGTTCCCAACGACCAAAACTTGGACGAAGACGCATACCAGAACTCTGATCATAGGTATAGAGAAGAAAACAGACGAATTCACTTTTACAAAGACACACACTGCAACTATCACCAAAGTTGATCCACTCATTGTTGCCCAGACAGCCGATGCTTCTGGAGGGTCGGCCACAGCAACTGTGATAAGTAAGGGGTCCCCCACGTTCGGTCTGAAAAGTCGCCACCTACTAACGTGATGGAGATTCCCTTACTACTACTGCTAGAGGTACCATTAAACCTAATACTAAGGCCAACAAGGCCATGCCGTGTCGCCCTTCTGCAGCTTCTAGCTCAACTGTCAATCTTTCCACAACCCCAACACTCACGGAATTTACGATTCCCACTACGATCCCTAGCACATCAACAATCACAGTCACCGTTACAGTCACAAATTGTGTCAAAATCAACAGCACAATTGCGATGGTGGGTTTCAACAATCCAACGTCACCTGGTTCTACCTCGCGTGAAGTTGAAGCTGTGGCCCACCGACGTGAATATAGCAGGTATCCGCCTTCTAAAAGAAACTCAAGTGTTGAATACCGGAACGAGTACCCACAAAGCGTTGATTGTGTGAGGACTCTGGTAACAACAATCTCTAAAATCGTCACCACGACGATCAAGGCTCATCCTATCACTAAGACGGTAATGACTACAAAATCGATCCCTGACAGCACAGAGAAATGGCTTCCAAGTGCTTCTGGGACAATTACCGTAAGGTGAGCTTATTCATTTCAACAAAGATTTTGACCCACGATGTAAAGTAAATAAAGTCTAACAACTCACATCTAGCACCAGTATCACTATCACTGCGACCAAAGATCATAATGCGACAACCACTAAAACTGCAACACGTAAGATATATAATCTGTAATTATGTTCTTTGTTAATCTAACAGTCTGTTCAGCCACTCTTAAGTCGGTAACCTCTGTTCCATTCAGCCTAGAATGCGGGGATTCCAAGCTTTCCACTACTCTGCACAATGGAGATGCATCTGTCGGACCTATAGGTTCAGAAGAAGGACTAAATCACGTTTCTGATGCCAACAATGCCTACCAGTGCTGTGTCATGTGTTTTAATGCTACCAAATCGGCCTGCCAGGCCGGCATGTTCAAGCAAAACAAATGCTTCCATCGTTACAGCAACAGCACCTGTAAGCTAAATTAGCATTCCACATCCCGGAACTTGACTAACAGATCAATAGGTAATGTTTCGGCTTCTAATGGCCAGAGCGGGGGCGTCGGCGGGGGTGTTAGCGGGGGCGTTAGCGGGGACTCCTCCGGTTCGACTCCTGGTGGCAACTCCCGGTATAGGATAAGACGTGCTCTTGATAGCTTTATTAAGGATAAAGCTCGTCATTATCCTATCAACATTTACACCAGGCAAGCACCCGGCTCTTCTGGTGACGACACGTTTCCACTTGATTCATCAAGTACCAATTCTGTAACAGGTGGGATTTGGGCAAAACTTTCCCGTTCGTTGGAGAATATACTTGGAAATGGGGATAAAAGTACAGATGATGAAGTGTTAAGGCCCGTGACTTCACCCACCTCGACATTTGCTACTATGGAGAGCACATCAATCACCACAACCACGGACGCACAGGCTACAATTAATGATTCCACCACTAGTCCTATTCCCGATACCTATATGGCAACTCAACCAACAACGGCAGTGGCATTGATCACATCCACACCAACCATCAATCATGCTAATTCTTACAACATTGCATCTCTTTCTACAAGTAATGACGGAGAGATCACTACCAGCACAAAAACGTTGGCCCCATCCCCATACATTATCCAGCACTTCAGCGGCCCTTGCAATTAATGTCGATACAGTGCAAGATTTCTTTTTGGAGTGTTTGAGGATGGTTAAATAATATTTAATATGAGAAGTGGAGGTTTTATCCGGCTGTGAAAAAGGAGAGGTCGATCCGACTGGATCTAATCACACACGGTTCCTCCGCATACTTTTAGGCATTAGTTAGCAATAATATTCGAGAGAATCCCAAACCTCTCGGGCTTGAATGCAAGTGTCTTCCAAAAATCAACCTATTCTGAATCAATTAGCCTTGGGTCCTATTTCACAGCAAATATTCATTCCCTTGCGCGCATAGCCTGTGTCGGGAGTTTGCAAATCACTTAGAATGCCAGTAAGCTTTGACATGAGCTTCTTTTGAATAGCTCAGTATCCCCGTGTGAATGCTAAGGGCCACTAATTACGCACTAAATTGACCAAAGCAAAGCGCACTGTCACATCCCAGCATCTTGCCGAGGCAGCCACTTTGGATGCATATGCAAGCGATCCCTCAACAGCGCGGGTTTAGCTCAGTTGGGGTAAGTTGTCAAACTTGTAAAACTCCAGCACCACAAAAGTCTAACCATCTCTTAGAGAGCGTCAGACTGAAGATCTGAAGGTCGTGTGTTCGATCCACACAAACCGCAAACCATTCTTTTTGCCTGAGCCACTATAAAATGAGGCATCGTGAAGTAAAGTCTTACTCTTGTTTGTTTGCAAGCGCAGCCAATCAAGTTGGTTGGGAATCCTGGCTTCAGCCCTTTTCGTGTAAAACGTTCCAAGTGTCCGAAATGCAACCTGACTGCTGCGCGACTTTTTTTCCCCTGCCAATCTTTGTGCTTGTCTGAAAGGCCCAGTTCGATCCCCCAAAATGTGGGTGTTGGGCCGTGCAGAAATACACTGCAAAACAAACCGTACCTGGTCGCAGGATCAAAACTACCTGTCAGTAAGGCCAGGAACCCGCATGATTATCTTTTGGTTGGAAAAATGCAGGCCAGAAAGCACAACCCACCTTCTCTCACATCGAAGCCTTGGCACTTATTCCCGATAGCTACTGCTGACATCCCTATGACGTTTTGTCATGTGCCCGCTTATCGCCCATCACCCACAATCGGGGAGCATTAACGATGATCTCTAGCTTTTCAAGTTTTACTGCCATTGCTACCTCTTTATACCCAGACGGGATTCCTTATGATATAGCGGAAGCTGCTTGACACACTCGCCCGTGTTGCGCCCAAACCACCCTCCCTCTTCTCTCAACACAATCCACGAGTGAGCTACTCATATGGAATCAAATACACCCAATATCACCTCAACAAACCCACACTTGGACAATCACAAGCATTGGCATTTCGTTGCCCGAGCAAAGACTGTTCGCCATGCAGCACGGTTGGGATCGTTCATCAAGGACAAGATTGGACCAGCGCCAAAACCGTCCCGGGTCATTTGGCTAGACTCGACGATATCCCAGCAAGCTGGGCTGAACAAAATCAAGGTTCGGGTTTGGGAGCCAGCGAATCAATCCTCCACTGCCAGAGCAGCCGTCATCAATCTTCACGGCGGTGGTTGGATCTTGGGCAGAGGAACCGATGATGCGCCTTGGGTTGACGCGCTGGTGGAGTTGCTTGACGTCATCGTCTTCACTGTTGATTACAGACTGGCGCCCAAACACCCATTTCCATCACCAGTCGAGGATTGCGTCGATGCCATTTGTCAGATCGCAAGTCGGGCTGCCGAATTTGGAATTGATGCAAGCAGAATGATTCTGTCAGGCTTTTCAGCCGGAGCCTCAAATTGTCTCAGTGCATGGGTTATCCTCCAAGATCCCGGCCGCTGGGGCTATACTCTCGAATTCCCTACCCCGCGTATCATCGGCATCGTGTTGTTTTATCCCCTTTTGGATTGGACGGTTTCCCGCACAGAAAAGCGTCGCACAAGCACACGGCCAGATTTGACTCTATCCAAGAAAATAACGCATCTCATTGATGCATCATACGTCTATCCGTCCATGTCAGAAGAAGATAAAAGAGACCCGAGGCTTTCTCCCGGGCTCATGCCAGACGAAATACTCCAGCGGCTACCTCAAGTCCATTTATGTCTTTGCGAGCATGACATGCTACTCGCTGAGGGACTACGCTTCACGAAAAGACTCGAGTCTCAGAATAAACCATTCGCCCTCCGAGTTGCTCAAGGCGCGAAGCATGGTTGGGACAAAGCTCTTTGTGTATCTCCCCACGAGAGCGTGCTGGTTGAGTATCGAGAAGCGATAAGAGCCATGGCAGCATGGTTCAATCGAAGCAACCATTCAGTTAAGGAGTGCATAGAGAAATAAAGTGCTGAATAGGTTTAGTTGGTATTTTCTTTTTGATATGTTGAGGCGGAAATTGATTTTATTTCTTCTGCACTCATCCTTGTTTCTCTATATGATTACCGGTTACTCCATCAGAAGGCTTCATTACCAGACTATAACGCATCAAAATACTTTGTATGACATTCCATTCTAATTACAACTAAAACTATGAATGCAACTACTTGATTGCGACTCAAAAGAAAACATGACCGAAATGTGGAAAGCTGCAGAAGCCTCGGAACAAACTAGGCTACTAACTTCTGCTTCTGTGAAGAAGTCGGCGCATTTGCGGCAGCCAAAGTTGTGGTTGATCGGCAGCCCATCAATCGGGTTCGCAGGCCTATGTTCTGGTATTCTCTGACCTCTAGGGCCCTACAGAGGCTGCCGCGCATGGAAGCGAGTAAGTTCTCGCCATGCCTACAGGCTAACGTCTTTCTGGTTTAGCTACAGTATAGCCACCTGTACTACAAAAAAGGGCCTGGTAGTGAGGTTAGCAGAGAGGCCAGCTGCTGCTAGTTCGTATAATGGTTTGCCCTTTTTCTTATTCTCTTCTTCTCTGCCCTTGGACTCTGCACTTGGCCTGTCTTGGTCTCAGTCTTGGCCTCTGTCTGGCTCTCGGTTCTAGCTTAGGTTTATGTTCTGGCTCTAGTTTAAAGATGCCATAATAACACCAGCTCCCAATATAGTATCAAATGGGAACCTTCTTCTTCCTTCTGTCAGCCCCTTTCCCTTCCCGCGTCAGCTTTAGATAAACCGATTCATAGCATCTTTCTCATTGAACAAACCACAGACCAGCCCTTCACAACTGGTTCAAGGAAATCATAGAAGATAACTAGGCTGTATTGGAAGTTGAGTTATACCCTAATGGTAACAACTCCTAGGTCTTATATATGAACTGGAATATTGGTCCCGAAAGCTGTGGGATGTCCCGACCGTCAGGACAGTAGCCCATTGTCTGGAGAGTCCTTACTGAGTCATAAGTGCAGCTAGGTCTATGTCATAACATATATAGCCAACATCACCGTGCCATTATCGCTCCACCTCCTTTAAGCGCACATTCAAATCTCCCTTTTCCCATAAAACGAAAACTTTCTGCTGTTCCCAATTATTGCTGTCTTCTCGCATCTCAAGATCAAACTTCCACAGCAGACGGGCAAGAATTATTCGCATTTCAGCATACGCAAGGCTAGATGGATTTTTGTTTAAGTTAGCTACTTGATAGCTGCATTCGAACTGTTACCCAGGAATCTCACTCACTTTTTGCCAATGCAGTTGCGAGGCCCAATCGAGAAGGGTTGTAACACACCCTTTTGATCACCTTCATACGTAGGGTCATCCATCCATCGCTCTGGTGCAAAAGTCTCGGGGTTTCTGAAGTTCCTCTCAGACTTGAATGCTGGCCATTGAGATATAGATACCAATGTCTATAGTTCAAAGTTATTATTTAATCTTCATGTTCCTAAGTGCATTTGCCAACCCCTTACCTTGGCGGGCAGGTAATGGCCTTCAACAACCTCACCGCCATCTGGGACGACTCTTGGAAGGCTGCTGGGTACTGGGGGGTCTAATTCAAGTCAGCTCATTGAAACTCGAGTTGTTGCTTATAATGGTATCGTACACATGCGGAATCCTTCGTTAAAAACTGCAATCAAGTACTTTAGCTCGTTCACATTGTTGATAGTAATCTCTTCTTCCGACTTGAAGGTAGATCGAATCTCTTTGACCAGACGATCATAACAATGAGGGTTAGTTAAAAGCCGGAAAGTAGTACCGCTCAATAAGGTGGCCGTTGTTTCGCTTCCAGCGATAATGAGTATGTTGGCATTTTCGATAATTTCTGCCTCGGAAAGTCCCTTTTTGTTGTCGTTATGGCGGAGAATATACGACATGAAGTCTTCTCGCTCCGTGTTCTGAGTGTCCAATCGTTTGATGACAGTCGTCTTACTTAGCTCAAAGTGCTCATCAAAGCTTCGTCTCAGCCCTGGAGGAACGACAACTTTAGCCAGTGCTCCGAGGCCGAACCGATCTGGTAACTCTGTGTATGCTAATATTTTCACAGTTTCGAATATCATTTGTACCCAAGGATGGTAGCCCCCGCTCTCTAAACACCCAAAAGGTTCTCCAAATGCAAGATCACCAATGAGGTCAAAGGTTACAAAGTTATACCACCGAACAATGTCGATAACAGATCCTTCTCGAGCCTTGGCTGTGAGCTTCTCGATAAATAGATCAGTATAATCCTTCATAACGTGTTCTTGATTTCGCAGCGCCTTTTCCGAAAATGCATGAGAGAGGAGCCGGCGCATACGTTTATGATCCTCATTATTAGCACTCAATATCTGGGGATCTTGGCGATTCAACTTGTAATGGATAGGATCCTTTTCAAAGGTTTTATCTCCGCCAGTCTTGTGGCCGTATATCTGCTTCATTGCATTCGCAGTGATGACTGATACCTCATTCGGTGCAAACCGAAGGGCAGGTCCATATCGATCATGCAAGTCTTTCAAAACAACGTGCCAATCGCCTCGGAGAGTATGATAAATATAGGGGATCTGGGACCAAGAATAAAGCTTGGGGCCTGGAACCTTGGATAGAGGATGAAAGAAGGCGTAATAGAGGGAGCTCCCAAAAAAATACAAAGGAAGCTATTTCCCATGATTAGTTGGAAGGTCTACAAGGTACATAAGAATTCGGTATGTTTAATACCGAAGAAAATGGCCTTGGGCTATCACTTACTCCAACTATTGCTAGGTAGATCAGGATTGTGCTGGTTGAGGCATTATTTTCCGGTGGCAAGTACATGAGAACGCCCATGTTGTTAGGTCCCAACCTTGGAGAGGGTAAAGATAGGTATCGGAGAAGAGAGAGATTTCTGAATGCAAGCGGCTCGATCAGGGATGGATGAGCTGTAAGATGAAAATTTACGTTGAGCTCTTCTCAAAGACAAGGAATTCTCTTATACTCCACCCAGCATGATACGTATTTACCGATTTATTCACAAGCATAGACGGCCCTTTCCCGGGTGGAATTTGGACCCGAGAGTCCGTACAAGGCTCGCCGTCTGGCACTGCAGAATTTCCCGTCATACCTCGTAGAATACTTGAAAAGGTAGGTTCCACGGCGAGTTGCACCTATTGCGGGGACAATCAGGCAGGATTGACTCGAATAGCCGATTTCATACGAAAATTGGGTTTCGAGAAAAAAAACTCTATTCCAGCTGGCCAACATGGCAGACCAACCATAACCCCAAGAAAGAGATGCGTGCATTGACAGTACATTGGTTTGTCGTGTTGTTCATAGGACCGCCAGGTCAAGTCACTGCAGTCAATGTTTCGGGAAGTGGCGTGGAGTGAGTCGAGTGTTGCTCCTGCATCTCAACGTGTGGATCCCCAAGTGCCGACACGCGTCCAGGTCGAGTTGTGTGGCCAATTGGAAGATAGGTTTTGGAGGAATCACGCATAGAAATTCTGATTACTCGCTCCTCGGATTCTCGTATCGTCCATTCACTCTCGGGGTCGGGCGGCCACATCTGCCCGTAGATTAACGCGCAGATCTATCCCACTCTGGCCACCAATCACCACGACACCAGCAGATAGCACCTCCATCTGGATCTGGACCGTGCACCTCGCGAACTGGCGGATTAGTTGCAATGCCCCAACCATGGCACAGTCCAAAAATTCCCCCTCTACTCACCCCATCTTGCTGTCTTCTTATTTTTAATTATCGCTAGGTCCCTCCCACCACCCTCTAGGGAAAGTTGTTATTTATTTATTTATTTCATTTCATTTTATTCTTGTTTATCAATTTGTCTATGCGGGAACATTGGATTCAAATAAAGGGATTGCATTCATTGGCGACCAAGGCGCCGGTGGTGCGCTGGGGCTGGAGACAGATGAACTCATCATGCCCCGAAAACACCAACTTTACCCCGCGATAGCTAGCTTATTTACACAAGGAGAACAATAAATTTGACAACCTTAAACTTCACATCCACCACGCCTTGTCAAGAATCCCCCATCAGAACATACAAGACATAGAAAATATGGAGAGTTGGCGAATACTTTGAACCTAGTTCGTGATTGTAGACGCTGTGTTAGTTGCTTCAGAGTCTTCCGAAACAGTGTCGATGACGGAACCCGTCTCCACGCTGGAAACTTGTCGTGGCGTGGACGAAAACGTCATACCCATATGCTCTCGCGGAGTGCCAGCCATGTCATCTGTCGAAGAGGCTGAGCCCAGTACGTAGTCCGGAGTAGCAGTCTTCTTGGTCCCAGTAACGCTGGCCGTTTGAACAGATTCTGCAATCTTCTCGTCGTCGGTCTGGGTACCACAAAATGCGGTAGAGATGGACTGATCTGCTTCTTCCAGAATCGGCTTTGCGGCGCTGGAGATCGTTTGTATAGCATTGGCCCCTGTCTCCAGCAAGTTTCCGACGTTCTCGTCCGTGGTCTTGGATACATCTGAGGTAGTATCCTGGACCTGGGTGGATAGGTCGGCAGCCACTTGCTTTCCCGTTTGGACCAAGTCCTCGGCTCGCTGGCCCATATCCTCGGTAGTTTCTCGCGCCTTGTAAGCAAGCTCAGCCACCTTGACTTGACCATCTTCGACCATCTTCTTTCCGTTCTCGAACATGGCAGCGCTCAGCTCCTCCGCGCGTGCCTTTGCTTCACGGAATACCTCACGGCCCAGAGGAGAAACAAGGGGCACAGTGTAGAGGGTAGTTAGACCCAATACGGTGAGCCAAAATGGAGACATGATCTTTGCCAACCAATAGACGGAAGTAAATCCGATAAAACCCTACTCCTCGGTTAGTCCAAAGCTGTCGAGTGCACAACGCGTATTCTAGGACAAAACTTACAAAGAAGGCATTTTCTAAATCTTGTGCAAAGATGATTTTCTGAGCCTGTATCACTAAATACTGCACCAAGTCGTATATATCCTTCAAGGCGGCATTCAGATCCTGCTCTGGAATCGTCTTATACTGCCTCGGTCGCATCTGAGTGAGAAACGTATTGGGACCAAAGAATCTGCTGATGAATTCCGTGATAAATATCCCTAATGACCTGTTATCAGGACGAGTTCATCACGAGAACCAGTAAGTTCTTGTTACGTACCTCCAAAGGTTGTTGCTCCAGCTTTCAAGGTCCATCGAGTAATAGGCAAATAGTGTGTTCCAAATAGGATGCCTAAGGCGATAAAGTATGAACGGAGGGTACTAGCAGGGTCTTCCCACTAGACACAAGTATCAGCAATTAAGTTCATGCCTTCCGTGTCATTAAATGATCAACTTACACTGATGTGTCTATACAGGCTGTCCTGGTGCGCTGGGTCATGATGATTGTCAGTACTCTGTTCTCTTTAATTCTATTTTGCATTCAACATTAGCTCCTACATTTGATTATTCCCTTCAATGAACCATCATTTTGTGGAGGTGCTGTCGCTCTATGGACCTCGGAAGTAACTAGGAAGAGATTATTAAAAGTTCAGGCTGCAGTCCTGGATTCTGCACTGACCATGACGTTCTTCCGTCTGCAATTCGGAATTGGCCTGTACAGGCGTCACAGTGAACATTGGTCCAGTTGACATGATTGGTTGCAAAGATATTGGAATGATTCGTGTAAGGCGATGTGGTGAGCTTTCGATGTGAACAAGGCGGATAATGAAGAAAGGTGTTGTCGCGTGTGAGCAACCTCTATATAGAGGAGAAAGCCAGCTCCCGAATGCCCGTTTCCGAGCGAGATGCATCATGACAACTGGATTCGTCACCTCAATTGATGGTTTTGGGAGGTGGCTCCGCAAACGGTCTTCAATCCAGCAGTGGCGCCCCAGCGCTAACCCCACTTCAGCAGCGACAAAAGATCGATGATTACCGATGCAAACTGAACTACAAATGTATGACGCGTGCGTACGCAAGTCAAGAGTGGTAGATATTCCCTTTGCTGCTTGATGTACTACCCAATTCTAGAGACGGTCATATTTTATCCAGGATGGCGCGGACGCGATCTTCCCTTTACCAGAATTCCAGACTCCCCGGCGACAATTGGAATGGGTGTATTTTACTCCCTCTCATCATAAATGACTTGTCTATCTTGGATTTTCCAAAGCTGTCCTGACCTCTAGCTGCGTTTGCCGGCGCGAAAATGTCGCGATGTGAGTTGAATATTACCCGATATCAGTGATGCGAGGGCATTTGTACGATAATATTCTTGCTATAATGTCACTTCAATTCAAACAAATTACGTAAACGTTTCGTTTGTAAAAACATAATTGAAAATTCGTCAGGTAACCAAATCTTGATAGACTTTGAATAAATACAAACTGGCAACTAAGATTATGCTATCTAGTAAGCAACAGGCCAGTCACTCTCCCACCTCAGAAGATTGATACCCAGAAGAGCCGTTCCGGCATTGTCATAGTAGTGGTAAACAAGTACATCGGCATCGTTATCAGTAAATACAGCATTGTGTCCAGGTCCGTGGATAGAACCGTGGCTTGCCATGATCTCAGTACCGCCCCCAGACATCATCTGTACACCGCTCTTGTCGACGTAGGGGCCGGTAATGCTAGTGGATCGGCCAACCATGACGCGGTAAGTGCTGGAAGCACCTTGGCAGCATCTGTCGAAAGACACCCAGAGGTAGTAGTAGTTACCGCGGCGAGTGATAAAGGGAGCCTCAACAGCACCATCGACGGAAGTGTCGCGCTTGGCGAGGGAATAGAGGCTGCTACCGGAGCGCTTTCCGGTGCTGGGATCGAGTTGGATCATCTTGATACCCGTCCAAAAGGAGCCGAAGGACAACCACCATTTGCCGTCAGCAGCGACAAAGAGGTTGCCGTCAATAGCATTGTAGTCGTTGGCGTCGGACGACTCAATAACAAGACCCTGGTTGGTCCATGAACCAGATGCGCCAGTCTGGCTAGTAGCAAGGAAAATGGCCGACTTTCGCGATCCGAAAGACGAGGCAGAGTAGTACAGGTAGTATTGGCCGTTGTGGTACGAGATGTCGGGGGCCCAGAGGTTCTTCTCGCCATTTGTGTAGGGAGTGGTCCAAGAGGCACCGTTTGGGAAAACAGCGCCGACGTCCTTCCAAGCGGTGCGGTCAGTGGACGTCTTTAGGGCAACGTAATCACCAGTGTGAGCCATCAAGTATCCGCCGCTGGGTGTCTTGACAACAGTTGGATCATGAACACGTGTGTCACCAGTGACGACACCGGGGTTGGGGTAGGCTGCGTTGACGCCTATGGAAGCGACGGCAATCATGCCGCTGACAAGTAGTTTCCACATGGTTGATGCCGTTGATCCGGATCTGCAGTTTCTGGTGGGATGGATTAGATGGAGGACCTGGTTTTCATGGTCCTGTTTGAAATAAGACTACAATGCGTCTTATATTTCGGCAATTTCTCCAGGTCATCTATCTAGCAATGAGTTCCACTGGGAAACTCCGAGTTTCCAGAACCACACCACCGGGGAATTCAAACAGGACAAGGGGCATAGTTCCATTTGGTTTAAGCGCTCGACGGAATAATTATGAGTCCCGGAGTATCTTGGTCCGTTCCGTATTCGGGACATTCAGTGCGCAACGAAATCGTGCAGGGTGTGAGTGGCGGAGCTTCTTCGAACCTCGCTCAATTTGGGAAAATGCCATTAAGGTTTTAAAAATAAGTTATAAGCTTTATGTCAACTCGGAAAGAAGCGAGCCAGTCAAAGTCGGCCCAGAGGCGGGAAACCAACTCAATACGATCAGAAGATCCTCATGCACAGCTCCCCGACTGGTGCCAAGACATCTTGTAAAAAGCGCATTCTCCACCACAGCAGCCTTCTGTGCTTAATACCCAACGCATCACGTGAGATAATGCGCGCGCGTTATCTCGCAAATGAGCCTGGAAAGGGAATGTCAGCTTGGTATCACGCACCGTTATCCAACTCAGCCTTTGCAAGCGTGATCCGGAGACGGCGGTTACGTTCAGTGACTTTCCATACCGGAAGGTGAATCTGCCCAAAGTTCAAACACTTGCTCGCATCCAATATCTCATTTTAAAAAAGATTATCCCCCAAGGACACGTTTCGCTAAAACGCCAGCTAATAAATACATGGAAACCTATCAATCACTTTATTTGTTCAGGTTTTTATTTCAAGCCCTGCACTTGATGGAAGCAATCATCCTATCGTCACAAGCCTCACTGCAAGCATTAAGATTGACTTAAAACAAATTTGATTCAGATACTACTCTAGTAACCCGATTCACATCATAGCTATGTGCACAGGATTTTGCCTTACTATCGGCGTGGTTGGATCGTAATCCGACACCGGCCCTGCTTCAACATTGTCTAGATGTACATCTGCTTGCTGCCCGTGCAGCACAATTGCATATCTCCCCATGTTAGTCCTGCCACATCTCACCTCAACCATGCCCAGATCCTTCATGGATTCAAATCCTTTGCTTCCGAGATCCTGACCTCCCTCGGATGCTGCGATGATAATATGTCGCACATCTGAGACGTCAAATACAGAAACGCCAGCCCAGAGCCTTGTTCGCACAGCCTCAAAGAGGAAGACGATGATGACAAGACCATTGATGACAAAAACAGCAATAGAGAACTTTGATTCTCCCAACGCAACGGCAGGAACACGCCGATACATGGGCGTGGAGCTCCGAAAGTCGAAAATCATGTACTGCGCGGCAGAGTAGGCACCCAGTAACTCATCCGCCATCGCTGCGATGGAATTTTCCAGACCCTTCAGGATGATACCTTTCTTACTTACATCAGGGCGCTGCTCGGAACTCAGAGAATCCAAATATGTGCGATAATCAGTAATCGACTGATTGAAAGCACTTCCCACCGTAGAGACATACAAGTTTGTCTCGTCATTGGCAATCAGCTCAAATTGGCGAAGAGTAGTCGCCTTTACCCATCGGGTTTTGTCAATGTCGTTGACACCGGTATCGTTGGAGGGGGTGACGGTAATATTTCGCCCCGAAATGTTGACCGTGACATTGAACCTAGTTGGTACAAAGTCCAGTTTGCATTGCGTCTTGTTTAGGATTGCAAAGTTATCCCCCGAAGTTATAGCCAGGTATTTTCGGATCGGCGCCATCTTGGTATCTTGGCTTGCTATATGAGCAACGCCAATAGCGACAATATTCCCAGAACTGTATCCAACGTAATTTGAAAACTCGCCGCCATTATCACTGTCCGGAAGATTTCCCTGTGCGACGTAAAGCATGTCTGAAGCTCCTTCAGTGAGAAGGAAGTCACTTGTTTCGTTGTAAATACACTCCACATCTGTCCGATATCCGACTTCTGCAAATGAGTATTCGATAGCAGTTTGAATCCGTGTGCTGTTGGGCTCCAATCCAACAGAGGCACCAATCCCGTAGGATCGACCAACATAAGAAAACCGCGAGTTGTCAAGCTTGTTGTGGATTCGGGGCTGGCTTGTGGTTGATGTTGCCCCCATAGCTTTCGCCAGCACGCTTCCGAGCAGCTGGATTCCAGGCGAGTACGAAAAAAGACCTTTTCCATTCTGGATCGTTGGCCCCCTCCGATCAATTTGGGAACCGTACTCCCGGATATAACTTGTATTCTGCCAGCTGGTAATCAGTCCTTGGTCCACCACGACTTTCGAAGTTTCCAAAGGCGTCAGAGCTGCAGCCCATAACGCGCTGAGCACCATTGTGCTCAAGACAAAAACAAGAAGTGGTAATAGATGAAGCCATGGGAGATCCCAGTTCATTCTTGGTACCATAGCATCTTTCCAGGCCCTTAGCTGGTCCAGTGCCATGCTATTGCTCCTCAAGTGTCTCCGCACTCCTAGATTAATGACCCGACAGAGAACGAGAATCTGAAGAGCAGCCAAGACATTGGCAATGATTTGGACGCCAAACTGGACCACAGGCCGGTGACGAATGACAAATGTATAAAATCCGCCCGCGTAGCGTTTGTCCTCGACCGACAGTAAAAAGGCGCTCATAGCAGTAGTAACTATGAGGCTGCCAAAAATCATGTAGTTGTATGTAAAGAAATTCCAAAAGTGGCTATTGCCACCATCTCTGCGTGTCATGATGACAGCACAAACGGGCCTGGGCGCCGCACCTTCAAAGTTCTCCTAAAGGAGGAAAGATCCTCCAAATAAACCGCGGGAGAGAAAAAAAAATACAAGGAGTCAAAAAAGAAAAAAGATGGCAGACACCTACATGCAGCCTAGCGAGGCTGAACGTTGGGTGGGGACTGCAACGTGGTCCAGCATCTGAAACTCGATGTTGCCGACTTCCCGGGATGGCCCATGATGAGGCAAATCAGCCCACACTGGAAAGCAAAGCATTCGTTTCGCCGGTTTCTCCAAGTTTAGTACGTTCTCGTTTCTGACCCTCTATTTGTAATATTGGACTCAGAATATCTGATTTTATGATCTTCCGCTTTGTGCTTTGCCTTTCCTTATCCAGGTTTTTTTTTTTTCTCTTCTCTACTATTTTTAGCCCGTCCACTCCAGCAAGTGTTCCGGCGCTTGCCTTGATCTTTCAGCTGCGCTAGCCCTCGTAGATGTGTGGGACGGACAACACGCGCTTCACCCCAACCCCATCTGATTCGAGAGCCTTTCCAGCTGCGCCTCAAGCACGCGCGTTTCCGCGGGTGTGCATCAGGTACCATTCCAATTAGGCGTATTATTTGGTAGCATTTGGGCTTCCTATACTCAATCGTGTTGTGCGCAGAAGACGGTTTATCGGCATTTGTGCGATCTTAGCGGGTGGGTCTAACTGTACCATTGCGGATCCGATATCCTGGCCCATCTCGCCTACCCGGGAGCAACCTGTAATATCCGTGTATGGCCACACAAGAGGGAGACACTTATTACTAGTACTCTTATCTGATCAATAATATTTTTTCCTTCATCACTCAATCTATGAGGGATTGTGGCTGCTTGGGCAGGCATCATATTTTCGTTACGACAACTAGATTATTTAACTAGAGTCCTACTTTTCCGCGATTAATTTGTACAATCATCAAGAAATTTGAAACATGAATATTTACATGAGCATGTTTTATGAACTAGGTCACTTGAACCTCACTCTGTGATTGAGAAAAAAATCTGTTTTCCAAATAACAATCAAATTTTGTGTTTTCACAGAGCTAAAACGCGCTTCACACCACGCCCGGGAGTTGGAGAAGAAAGAAGATCTTGTTAGAGGGTGGCGGTTCACCGGTATTTCGTAAACTAGGCGGCTCTATTTGCCCCAGAGATTTGCCAGTTTTTGACCCCACATAACCACTACCCCACATAACCGTGGGCAACAGCTCAATCATGATCATGAGGCAAAAAAGCAGAGGTTGGCCAATCGGACACTGTCGACCAAGACGCTTATCACTATATTTTGTCTCCAAGGTTTATTTCCCAGGTTCATGCGATGCTGCGTTAGACAAAGGCAAAAGGAGCTCACAGACGCTCCGATGTGCCTCGGAAAACATGTGTCATCCGGGGCCCCGATCTTTCGGAATGGTTTTCGGTCAGTCTCACGGGAACGGAGCAATGAAGAGCAGTGTACATCTCTACTTTTCACCTTTAAATAGAGCGATCTTGGCCATAAATGTCACAGAGTAAGTAAATGACAAGCACTTAACAGCTATTCAGCCCATCTCTCAGTTTTGATCATTTGTTCCAAACCAAGATCCCAATTTCTCTTTCATCCAAAATGCAGAAGCTTGCACAGAAAGTCATTGTAATCACTGGCTCAGCCTCTGGTATCGGCCAGGCTACGACTCGACATCTCGCCGCTCTGGGAGCCAATCTTTCCATGGCTGACATGAATGGTGAGGCGTTATCCAAACTTCGCCAAGAGCTTCAAAAAGCCTACCCGTCCCAAAGGTTCATGTCGCAGGCCCTGGATGTTGCAAATCGTGCAGCTGTCACTAGTTGGATCGGTCGTACGACGGAGGAATTGGGCAAATTGAACGGCGCGGCGAACTTGGCTGGTATCATGGGCAGCGATGCCTACAAGGTTAATACAGTTGATATCGACGATTCCGACTGGGACCGTGTGATGAATACCAACTTGCGCGGTGTTCTCAATTGCGTGCGAGAGCAAACGAAGAACATTGAAGACGGAGGATCGATTGTCAATGCATCAAGCCTGGCCGGCCTTCTGGGTGTCCAAAAGCATGCTGCCTATGTTTGCTCAAAGCATGCAGTCATTGGATTGTCCAAGACTCTCGCCAAGGAATTGGGTTCAAGAGGTGTGAGAGTCAATACAATCGCCCCGTAAGTAATGCAACATGCGAATAAAAAGTTTGAGAGGCCGGAGAAGCTTAAAAACTAACCAATATTAGTGGACCGATCCAGACACCTTTAATGGACCAAGCCATATCTTTAATGGATATTAAAGTGGATGAGAACATTACGGCTTTGGGAAGACCAGGAAAGCCCGAAGAAGTTGCTTCTGTCATTAGCTTTTTGTTGAGTGATGATAGTAGCTTCATGACAGGGTCTGTCCAAGTGATCGACGGAGGAATTGCTTGTTAATCTTAACTTTGAAAATGTTATTACAGAATGCATGAAATATACAAGCTGGGGCTGGATCAGTCCAAAATAAATTTGATAGCTGTGAAAACGATTAGTCCGGTGGCTGCGTCAATTTGGATATCCTGAGCAATACGACCGATGTTATGGTTATGCAATAGTCAAACATGGCCAGTAATGATCTCTTTATCGATGAAATTCAAAGGTTAAGAAGGAAAGCACAAATTTTAAAGCTAAAGAATTCGTTTTTGAAATTCGTTATAGTAGCAGATGCTGTTGGAATGAGCAAATGTCCTTTGAGGGCTGTAGCCTTACTGCCATCAATCTACATTCTCAATAAATAGTTGGTAAAATATTTTCCGGGTAAGCAGTTAGTGAGTTTTATGATTGAGAGAGGATAGTTAAAATTAACCAACAAAAGAGTTTGCCACGTTATATGGTCAATGCACTAGGTTAGGGGGAAAGTTAAAAGGTCAATCGTGCCTGTGGTAAAGCGGGGTAGGGGACTGATGAAAGTCATCAAAATCATACTCATCACCAAGTCTAACGAGTCGCATTTACAATTATCCTTGTTGTGAAATTGAGCACGGTACTATTTTACGCATAGAAAGGTAATGATCTTCATTGCTTTCAATACCTCAGTTTTCAACAATCTCCATGTCATACAATTACCATTGTTATTAGTCTTGTTTTCATGAAATCAGCCCTTTGAGCCTTGTTTTCGTCAGAAAGATTTGATCATCATCTTGCCAAAGCTCACCTGGATCCAGAACTTGACGAGGCCATTTTCTACAATATCAGCGTTGTGCGGCTTGATTTGCAAATCGTGCTATCCTAATGAGATGTTGGAGATGCAGAACCGAATTTCATACTTTGTTGTTTCACAAGAATATATATATCAGCTTTCCTTTGGAATTGCATCAGAGCATGTCACAGCTGCTAGCTAAAGACTGAATCTGCGATATTCTTGCCACCACGCGCTTCAGCCTGCTCAAAGAACAAATTGTTCTCTTCAACACGTTTGTGCCTTTGTGTCTCTCCTATGCTGATAATGTCCAAGAAGCCGACAGCATTTCCGACTATTACCAAAACAGTCATGTCTAGCCCAGTAATTATTGTTGCCAAGGTACAGGAGGTTGCTTCTATAACTACCGATCTTGGGACAGCTATTATTGCTGCCACTATTCATACAAGATTGATAACAACAATCCCATGTCTGCACATAGAATTCTTGAGGGTCTTTGTTACAGGTACGACTACTGCTAGTCTACCATCGTGTATTTATTGCATCAACCCAATATCAGGTCTAAATCTCTCGAACGCAGCAAATGTTCCAGTGATCTTCTCTTCTAAAGCCTTATAATTTGCATGCAGGGGTAATGACTTGTACTCCACGCAGAGTGCCCTGCTGTTGCTGGTAGATCTATCACATGCATTATTCAATCTTCACTCACACTTGTCTCAAATTAACACTATTTCCTTTCTACAAATACTTGTATTTTCCAATGAACTGGTGGTTCCAACTAAATTCGCTCCAATCCACCACTGGCCAAGTTTGAAGGTGGACTGCTACCGTTGGCGTGCTAAAGCGAGGATTAGGCTTGATGCGTGTGTGGTGTCAAAACAAATACTGCACAAGTTAGGGTGCAATGGCAATGCTTTCACAGTTCGGCATACACCTGCTATGATGCGGATTAATGTCTGGTAAATTTGCAAGGCTGCAAAATTCGCTCCGTTCATTAAATTGCGCGAGGTGGGTTAATTATGGTGCCAACAGGAATGGGCTAATTGTAATGGGCCTAAATTCTGTTGGCGCTTGTCAGCCGAAACAGCCGACCAACTGTTGGCTTTATCTTAGTGCTGATGATAACAACAAAATGGTTCCGGTTTCGGGAAGCGATACCACCGGCTAAAACTGCGCCGGGCGGCAATCACAGCTGTGGCAAGCTGCTAAGGCTCTGCCAAGTCGCTGATGACGCCTCACCGCATCAAAACCGTTAACCAGGTGCCGTCCCAGTGAGGCGGCATCTAAGGCAGGGGACTTGTGCCACAAACTCCTCACCGTCCATTTCCGGCCACGTGCATGGCCACGGTGCAGAAGTTGCCAACTCATGGTTCTCGACCTGGACATTTCGGCCGCTCCAGGCATGTACCCTGTGCTAATCAATCGCCTTTGCCCTTTGTGGGAATCTCCCTTATCAATTCAGCACTTATAAATAGCTGTTGCTACCCCAGCATCGCGTTTCGTTGATAGGAGATCGGGATATCCTTTTTGGATTGCAAAAAATAAGCGAGACCATTTCACATCTTGTGCCGGAAATATGCACACAGCTATCTGGGCGGGCCTGCTTTCCGGCGTAGCCGCACTTAATGTCAATGTGGGCGCGGGATACAAACACCCACTGGAGGGTGCGTTGGCCTCTGCGAACGGAATCAATCGTTTTTTAAACGTACGATCTAACACTGATGTTAGATCTCGATGTCGACCTTCCATTTTCCCAGCCAGTAACCTTTGCTCATCTAGAATGGCAGCGATGTCTTGCTGCGTCCCATGATAAGGTACTATTCTGCGTTTTGCGGCACGTTCATCCCTGCTAACTGTTTAACATCAGCCGCTCGATATTGCCATTTTAGGGTTTCCATATGATACCTCAACTTCTTATCGCCCAGGTGCCCGATTCGGCCCCCGAGGTATCCGATCAGGGTCTGCACGCGAAAAGAAAGGAAGAAGTTACAACACTGTCTTCGGGGTAGATCCCTATGAGCAGGGATTAAGTATAGTGAGTCCGAGCTTTCATGATTCTTGATGGCATACCTCATGTCGCATCTTCTACTGATAGGGCTGACATTATTCATCGTAGGTGGACTGTGGTGACATTCCAATCACACCTTTTGATGCTGCCCATGCCTTTAAGCAGATGGAACAAGGATACAGACAAGTGCTGTATCATGAAACATCCGACGAGAACAAGTGGGAGCACCCGCGTATCATCAGTCTTGGAGGAGATCATTCAATTGTCCTTCCCATTCTCAGATCTCTGAAGACGGTCTACGGACCAATTTCCGTCATTCACCTTGACTCGCATTTGGATACGTGAGTCGCATTTTACTCTAGCATTTATTGAGGCTGAAGGAATAAGTGAGACACTCTCAGGAGCTAACTGTGCATAATTAGATGGGATCCCAATGAAGGTTACACTGGCATTGCCTCTGACCAATCTGCGCTCACGCACGGCACGTTCTTCTGGCATGCCAGTCGCGAGGGCTGCATTAGCAAGGGCACTAGTGTGCATGGTGGTCTGAGAACAAAGTTATTTGTAAGTGCACTGGAGTGGGGATGATTTGATGGGGTACCTCCGCTTGAACCAAGCTCACGCATTCAAATCATAGAGCCCCAAAGATTATGACATTGATAGAGACGTCGGTTTCCAAATTATTGAAGCGCACGAGATTGATGAGATTGGAATGGAGGGCATCATCAAGAAAACCTTGAGCATCGTCAAGGATACGCCGACATACTTGTCCATCGATATTGATGGTGAGATAACATCTCCTCATCCGTTTAGCTACACAGCACTAATCTCTGTACAGTTCTGGACCCGAGCATCGCGCCGGCCACAGGTACCCCCGAATCTGGTGGATGGACAACGCGCGAGCTGAAGCGATTCATCAAAGGTCTCGAGGGAGTGAATTTGGTTGGTGCAGACGTGGTCGAAGTGAGCCCGCCATACGACACTGCAGCTGAAGTGACATCTATTGCGGCCGCAGACCTGATTGTCGATATCTTGGCGGCCATGGTCAAATTGAAGAAGGGGCCGGCGAAGATTGTCCCCGCGAAAGACGAACTGTGAGGATCGCTTTATAGGTACTTTAATTAATTGAACTTGAACTTATCGGCTCACGAGAGTCCAAGTGGGGTCTGTCGCGAACAACCCAAGGCTGGTTAAAGATGTCACTACGACGAATAAAAATATTCTTGCCAACTTCATTAATCAATCACATTCTCCTAGATCAATTATTATCCGTCGCAGAAATGCATGATATCGGGAAATCGGGATACAGGTCCGTTTGGGGGGTAAATGGAGGCGGAGTAGACATGACCCCAATCTCTTCCCCACTCTTGCCCGCCAAACTACAACCCCCAATGCAAATTAAAATGCTCCAAGTCGGGTCAGATATTTCTACTTTGAAGAACGTCATTGGGGCCTGCTTGGCATCCGCCCCATCACCGTTGCTTGATGCTGCAGGCCGAGGTAACCGGATTCACTTACCCGTTGCTAGCTGGGATAGTGAGATCATCTGCCTTCTCCGCACTGAGCGAGCCAACTTGGTGGGAATCCATCGTCGGGTCATACAAACATAACTCCAATCTTACCATTTTCAATCCTCCGCGCTGTTTTTAACCGTCCTAGTTATTTTCAGGTTTAAATCCAACTTCTATTTCTCAAAATGCCCGGAAAGCTCGATGGCAAAGTAGCTCTTGTGACTGGTACAGTTCTGCCATGATTTGCTTGGTTCGGAATCTCAACTAACTGAATACAGGCGGTGGTTCCGGCTTCGGCGCCGCCATCTCCGCACTGTTTGCTGACGAGGGGGCCAAGGTATTCATTGGCGACATCAACCTGGAGGGCGCGCAGGCGATTGCGGCAAAATACCCCGGGCAAGTTGTCGCTGCCCAGCTGAATGTCACAAAGCGTCCGGATTGGGATGCTGCAGTGGCCGAGATCAAAAAGACATTCGGCCGTCTTGATATTCTCGTCAACAACGCGGGCACGAGCTACAAGAACAAGCCCACCTTGGAGGTGACGGAGGAGGAATACGACCGCACTTTTGACGTAAACTGCCGCGGAATTTTCCACTCAGTTCAGGCCGTTTTCCCCACCTTTCTTGAAAACAACGGCGGCGTCTGTCTAAACATTTCCAGCTGCGGCGCCGACCGCCCTCGCCAGGGCCTTGTGTGGTATAATGGAACCAAGGGAGCAGTGTCAAATGTCACCAAAGGCCTTGCCTTGGAGTACGGGAAAGACCATATTCGAGTCAACAGTATTTGTCCGCTGTTGACCGGTACTGGATTGTGGGCTGCACACCATTTACCATCGAGGGAACTTTGCTAACCATTGGCCAGGTTTGAGTCGTTTTCTGGCGTTCCGGACACCCCCGAGAACCGCAAGGCGTTTTTGTCAAACGTGCCACTGGGACGCTTGGGGGAGGTCGAAGATGTGGCTAAGGCAGCTGTTTTCCTATGTTCAAGCGACTCCGAATTCGTCACGGGAGTTAACCTCTCGGTAGATGGTGGCAGGAGTATTTAGTAGAGCATAAATACCAGCTAGAAATATATTCGCATTATCTTCGTCCAACCCTTGGTTGATGCATTTACATGATCTCATTCTCCCCGAACGGTACGACCGCGACGTGTTGTAAAAAGACAACCATGAATTCGGGGTTTTCAAATCCATCCAGCCGAGACATATATAGAGTGCTTTATAGATATATGGGACTAAATTTCCGGATTTGACAATTATTTCAACAAATTTGGCTGATCCATAACTGAGCTTGGGTGGGTGATTGGCAATCAAATGAGAACAAAAGAACGATCCCAACTCCCACTTATTCAATCTATGTGGGCGTCAGGAGGTATCAAATACGTCCTAGGAATCGTTGTCAGCAAATAGACATCGGCGGTTGGGCAATCAAATGACCCTACCAACGCTGTACCCAAAGCAACGCAATCCCAGTCCCGGTCACAAGGCAAGTGAGCCCGATCATAGCCCATCCTAGGAATCCAAAATACGCGACCAATATGAGACCTAGTGATACACAAGCCATCCCAATGAGAAGGTGGAGAAATATGGATGCCTTGAAGCTCAAAGGTTCAACTGGCGTTCCGTATACTTCTTCGAGGTGCTTGTTGCCGCTCACTTCCGAGGCTGGTAGATCGCTGGAGTTGTAGACTGCGAGAGACATAGAGATTATGAAGCATATAAAAGCAGCAGCAAGAAACTTCTTCAACATCGGTAGAGAGAAAGGGGGATCCTTGGGCGCCCAAGTGAGCGCCGGGTCCGGCATCTCACCTGCTATGGCCGAGAAGGTATAAATTCCAAGGATAATCGTAGCGAGTACGGTGAAAATGAAGCCCGCGTAGCCTTTGACATTCTTTCCTCCTCTATTAATAGAAGAGAGCGGCTGCGGGTTAGGGCCGTCCCTCAAATCGATGTTGGTGGTCTGGGTCGTGGCATCACGGAATCTAGTTGCCGAACCACCGGGAGCATCCAGGCTCAGAAAGTTGGCTTCCATTTCGCTATCAGCGACTTATAACCACAGGGATAATTTATTCCTTTAAACCTTCCGAGAGATTTCAACCAGAAAGAACGCAAATGGACATGAGAAAAAAGATGGTTGATCCGAAGGTGGCGAGATGACGCTCTCGTCGTGACGCGGGATTATGTCAGATCTGTCATGTGCCTCGACCGGATACATTTGTCTACCCCAATAATGTCCTGGCATTAATTAGCTGCGCCAAGCAGAGTAGAAAACTTTTAATTAGCCTAATCATATTTGAGTATTCTGTTCTTTCACAGCACACGTATCTGCCGGCAAGGTGGATTATCCTCTTGAAGGGTTTGGCAACGAACGAACTGGGTAGTAGTGGTAATACTGGAAATATGGAAGAGGGTATAAATAAAACAAAAATTTAAACTTAAATACTTAATTTTATGTGATAATGCTAGTTTAACTCTTCGCCGAGAGGCCCAGCATGTTCCCATGACGAATAGTTTTATCCAAACTGCGTCTATGAATTGAAGCCAAACCCAATCTCATCGGGTGCCCGATTTGGACTTCTCAAATGCATTGGTCGTGGGCGATGGCTGAGCTCCTTGGTGTTTGTCCTATGCCAGCTCGGATTATGCTCAATCAGGACTGTTTTTGGTAGAAATTAGGCGAACCAAGATGCAGCCAAACAAATTGAAGCATTTGGCGCCTTCGCTTGTATGCAGGCGTCAGAAGCCCCGCAGCATATGGCCTAACCTCTTCCTCACAACTGGTCACCAAGATGCACAAGAGCTACTTGTGGATTGATTGCGAGAGGCTGATAGGTCGCCCGTCCCGCAAAACGACCGGGTAGATCCGCATACGAATTTTGAGGGACTTCAGTTGCAGCCAAATTTGTGTGAGAAGTAAGGTACTCCCATCTGAACCCGTTATTGGCTCTCCACTGTCACAGCCAAGAGCCAATGCTGACATCGAGCCTCATCAGATTTCTCTCTTTTCCTCTGTTCTGTCCCATTCCAAACCCTGCGATTGAGAAATAATGCCGACCCTACCAGCTGTATTGCTGAACCGGGCCGCCACAAGCGGTGTCGCAGGCGTCTTAAAGTCGCAGTGGAGACAACCCAGCGACATCCTTTCTGTGCTGTTAATTCTTGGCCCAGACATAGTGCAGCGAGCTGTCGCCCAGCTGGCTGGCCGCAACATCACACCCGTGGCCTTTTCCTTTGGATGGGTTGCCCACGCGGCGCAAACGCTTTTGCACACCTTTGGAGGTAAATCCCTCAAGGATTGAGTCTCTGTCGCCTGGTCTTGGTTGCTGACAGTTGTGGTGAGATGGCCGCCTTATGCCCGAGGCTGACATGGCCAACACTTGCGTCGTTGGCGCTGCCACGGGCCACATCAGGAACACATCTTGCTGGATTCTTGGCAGACTGCTTCGCGATGAGGACGCTCGTGTGGACGATACCATGACTCGGGAACATGCTCATGTGCCTCCCGGGCAGGACAAGGTAGGACCTCAGCCACTGCAGCACGATACCTCCCGTCCCCAATGGGAGGCTCTGCGAGTGACTGTCTATGACGTGGACAAGAGTCCACCTGTATCACACGGTGTCCCAACACTGGACATGGTTTGGTACTCTGGCTTCGTTGTCATTATGGTTCAGATTGCTGTGTCTATAGTCCCCTGGGCTGTGGACGGCGACTGGGCCGTGTTTCTCATCACGGCCGCCGGGAACGTGCTGGCTCTTGCTGGCGCTTCGCTGCCACAGTGGTGTCACGAAAAGTGGGCTTGCCCGAAGCCAGGTAAAGGTGGCAGCACGGTGACAATCACGCAGGGTAATGGCAGTCGGCACGCCACAGTCATTCTCGGTCGCAACAAGACTGGCCTTGACTTTGAGATTTTGGCACTAGGTACACGGACGACGCGACCCAGTATGTTCACGAGGATTGCAACCATCATTTCGGCGTTGCTCTGGATCGTCCTGCTTATCAGTGTGGCGGGGCTGAATGAAAATTCGTGGTGTGAGTCAACTGTCTTTCTTGACGCTCCTCGCATACTGACAGAATCGCATGCAGACCTCCTTGGGATTGGTATGCTCGGGAGCATTCAAAACTTGCATGCCGCCGGCACAGCTCGGGAACCAACCGCATTGGGTATTCATCTCACGCATCTAGAGACATTACGGGGCAAGAGCGTAGCAAAGGTACTGCGAGAGCTGGAAGAAAAGTACCCGACCGTTGGCACTTCACTGCTGCCTGTATTCTTTCCCGGATCCCTGCGTACGAAGGGAGATGATTTACTCTTCTGGCGTAAGGCGATTGCTGCCAGAACGGCGCCAAATCGGTTCGGAAGTCCTGTGGATGGGTTTCCTACGACTCTAGAAAAGGCGGGATTTGGTGATGAAGAGATTGAAGAAGTTGGAGAGGACTAGCATATAAAAAACTCAATCTTAGCGTTTAACCTAAGCATAATTATGAGACCTTTTCACTCACCACAAAATAGTCTTTACAAAAATTAGCAGAACATCTATAATTGCGGTGGATGCCATTCTACCCTTCTTTGTTTTTTTTTCAGACAGGAGACGTTACTTTCAGTATTGACCTTGATATTCCTTGCAGTCTGTAGAGTTGATTTGATGTTCAGTACCGTGGCGAATATTTGTACCGGCGTGCTGCAGGAATCGCGCAGCATGATAAGGGAAGATGCCAAAATATACGGTGGCGTTTCTCCTGGAGGGCAAGCCATCCTACGTCTATCACATTCGCGGGATTCCAGGAGCTGAAATTCCAAGGATCGAATCGAGATCATCCGAGGCCGACAGTGTTGTGGGGCTTCAGGTATCAAGCTGTGCCAGTAGATACCTATGCCGCCTACAAATAGTTGTGTGCTTGTGCGACATTGCATGACGCTGTGTGAGAACCTAAAGAAGTGCAACGAATAAACCATTCATTGACATCTTTCGATCGCTTTCAGAGCTTAGACTACGGGCAAGAAACTCACGTAATGTTGTGGATGTCGCTTGCGTAACATCCATGAAATATTGCAATACTACTATCTACACATGAGAAGGATATCTCTACACAAGTTCGTTCAATTGCTCATTCAGAATGACATCTCTGGCTCCGAGAAGCTCTAAGGGGGGTTTTATTCTGTTGCGTGGAAGATATAATTTTATTTTCAATCCTCCATTAAAAAATTAAAAAGCAGTTTAGCCAGGAATCAATGTCTTGTCTCTTTGCTTACTCATAGAGTCCGGCAGCAAATGGAGAGGCGTTGCAGGCGCCAGGCTCCACGCCAACGTGCAGCTTGTCCCACCCGACCTGACCTTGCAGCCCAAAGTCGGCTGCAACGGATGCATTTCCTCATCATAGACACTTATGCATTTGTTCTGGTTTCCTCTTTGTTAAACACCTCTGATGCGACAAGATGGACCACCTTCCGAAAGCGCTCTCATCCACATTGAAGCCACCGAGCATTCCTTATCTTGGTTCCGAGTTCGGCTTGCGCTATCCGGAGGAAGCACAGGGCTGGGCTGGCTTTGAGAGATTCCCCAAGACTGTGGGCTTCGATTTGGATGACACCATAAAAGATGCGACTCGAGATAGACGCTCAGCTGCCTTTCTACAGTCTTGGCTATTTTTTGGTCTGTTGAGGGAGGTATTTGCACTGCCCAACTACTGCTACCGTCAGGCCGACTTCGTGAGGACCACGGAAAGTGGCGAACTCATTACCACAAAAGCGCTCACCAGATATGCCTGGTACTGGCAAGCGGCGAGAGCTCACGACGAAAGGCGTGCCGTGGATGACCTCACCAAAACTATCGACCAGTGTCTTGGGTTGGCTCATCGCATTTGCCGTCTCATAAACCACAACCTAATTCCACACCCTCACACCGAAAATGGAAACGGCACTTCGGAATGGTCGACGGAAGTCAACATTTTGTTTTCTATTGCTCTTGTTGCAGACTTTCTCTCTACTGCTCGCCAGCATTTGAGGCTCTACGAGCCAGGGCCCGAGCTGAATTGGGAGTTTGCCCCGGTGGAGCAACTCATGCAGGATACAGGATGGTGCGTGGGCGAGATTTCGATGCTTCCGGACTCATGCGGTTTATCGAGCCGCTATTATCTTGCGGGAATCGATCGGAATGCCCTTGGAAAGAAGCACGGTAGATGCAGCCGAGAGGTGGGCTGTCTTGCACACCAGCTGAACTTCAAAACTTATCGTACAAGCCACCATCGCGAGTGCGATGGTCAGGCCTGTGTCGAAATAGGGCCATTTGCAGGAGATATTGTATCGGCAATTCGTAATGGAGGCACAGCAGTAGTTGATGCTACAGATCTCAAAAAAGGCCAGCATGTGGGCGTTACTCAGGTCGGCAGGGTGGTTGACGAGAAGAAACGTTATGTTGCAATCTCTCATGTTTGGTCTGATGGATTAGGCAACCCACGGAGCAATCGCCTCAACCTGTGTCAATTACGGCGCATCCAAAACCTGGTTAATAATCTGTACGAGCCCAACGAGAGACCTGTGCCCTTTTGGATTGATTCGTTGTGTATCCCGGTAGGCAAGGCGCACGTGATGGACCGCCAACTGGCCATTACGCGGATCGGTCAGGTCTTCCAGAATGCCGACAAGGTCCTTGTGCTCGATGATTCGTTAGAATTGCTCAAAGGGAACTTTGACCTCGTCGAGGCCCTGATGCGCATTAGGTATTCACCTTGGATGACCAGGGTGTGGACTCTGCTGGAAGGCAATATAGCCCAAGACCTCTACTTCCAGTTTGGGGACAGAGTCGAGTGCAGCCAGGATTTGACAGACCCGTATATTAGGAAAAGCTCTCTCGTGGTTCACAAAGCCTTAAAGGAGCTATCGATGGAAGCAATCTGGTCATGCCCGAGTGCGTTGCAATTAGTCCAGGCGCTTGCAACGGCAAGGCCAGATCACATGCAAATATATGCCGATATGGAAGAGCAATCTGATCCAATGCAGGAGGAACTGCGACTGGTTGCACTTCAAAATCTGAGAGAGATGAACCATGACTACGAAATCGGAAAAGAATGGCGCGAATCCTTTCCCTACCTGGATGGGGATTACGAGTTTGACATAAACGACGAACATCTCAAGGATGATATTGACGTGAGAAGGACTTGTCCCGTCCTTTTGCATGCATCTGGTTCCGTCGCTCGTGTTCGTGGAGCGGCGCTTCGCGAGGCGCGAGATGAACGTGACCCCGACTCTTTCGTGGGTGCTGCTAGGTTCGAGGAAGCATGCTCGGGTCTCAGGGCTAGGACGACAAGTCGATTAGACGATGAAACTGTTTGTCTCGGGGCCATGCTGGGCATTGATTTAAAGCCGATTGTGAGCATACCAACGATGAACTGGAGGCTCAGAGAATGGCTTGATACTTTGGATTGTCAGAGATCCAGCTCACACTGGATGAAACGTTTGAGAATTAACACTCGGCGTTTTACTGAAGCGTGTCACGCCAAGAGGATGGAATTGTTACTCCTGCGGGTCGATCGATTTCCACTCTCTATCATATTTTGGAACACGGCAAGGCTGAGAACCCACACTTGGGCCCCTCGGTCAATGCTTGATCGAAATTTGGTGGTGGAGTTCCTCGAGGTGCATGCGCGCTGTCACCGGAGCGAAAGAGGCCTTGAGCTGAAGATCTCTGGGCATAGACTCCACAACCTGCAAATCCCGCGACACCGCACCGCCAGCTTTTTGAAGATACCTTCCCTCAGACGCAGGAATAATACCGCACCCCAAGACGATGTTTTGACAATTACTACGCAGGGGAAGATTGGTGGCACTTATGCAAAGTCTTGGTGCCGGGTCACGTTTGTGCCAAACGACAGGACGATTGCTTCCGAGAAAGACAGAGTTTCAACGTGGCAGAACTACATTGACCAAGGAGAAATCGATAACTTTGCTATTATGTTCCGAAGCGATTTGGGACTGCTCGTGCGAATTTTAGAAACAGACGATGGAATTCATATTGTTAAGCATGTTCGCCTGCTCAAAAAAGCACCGGCTGCTGAGACTGGTCCTACGGTTGGCGGAACATGGATGAATGAAGCGGATTGGTGTTTTCAGTAGCCGGCGTGCATCAAACTTGTTGCAAACTTATATTGATCTGCTTCATGAAGTCAATCGATGGCTCCGTGGCCCGAAACTACGAATTTGTCCCACATTTCTATACCATCTAATTTCAATATGCCAGTTTCTTTTTTTTATTTGGCTTTTGCCTCCCCTCGCTACCCTTCCCTCTTGCGATGAAGGATTAGTTGAGAATCTGTAAGACCTATTTGATTTGGCCGGCCTCTCTACTTTTCATCCTCAACACGAAATGAACCACGATGCTGGATGTCATCGATGCGAACGCCGAATCGGTTTTCTTGATGCCTATCCTCGTGAACCTTCTGCCAGAAGGGGACATCTGAAAGAGGTACGCGCATGGAGCTCGACGAGACGGGAAAGAATATTGGCGTGAGTGAGCCACCAACAGAAGGATACTTTGTTTCGGCCTCCTTAAGGACTTCTGCAACCGATTTACCTCGCAAAATCTCAACTAGTTCTAGGTGAAATCCGAGCGCCGAAGGCTCGCGATGCGCCGCAGTTGCGATGATGTTTTGGATGCTACCTATGAGCCCTATAGCGAGAAGGTCTATAAATTGCGAGTGTCAGTGAGTTGGCTAGCACATCTCAGGAATTTACTCACACCAAGCCTGACCCTGCAAACCCGCAACGCCAAGTACTAAAGCAAGCCAGAGAACAGCAAAGCATGCACAAACAACACGTGTCCTAGTGGACGATGGCGCGGTCCTGGTTCCTGCAGCTAGGATTTCAAGATCCAATCCCACTCCCCGATGTCCAAGTATGGTTATGGCATGTCGGTAACCGTTCCCTTGGGTCAGCGTTACTGTTGCGCCTCCTTGTCTAGGAGAGGCCCATTTCTCAGCACTCCACTGAGGAAGAGAGCTTCCGATGAGAGAGAGAAGGGTTCCCGAAGCAGTTATCAGAAATGGATGTCCTTTTGAATCCTCTGAGCGAGCCCAGGGGATGAGGGATACTGCAAGCTGAACTGCAATCGTCAACCAGCCAATAACCCAGACCCAGTCGATCTTTGGAACACCATTGATGTGGTTCTCGTCTTCAACAACCTTGAATACAGAGATTCTCAGCGCTTCCCAGCCAAAAGGCTTGGGGAGCGGAGAAGATGCCTCTGGGAGCGTTGTCTGTTTGTGTGGTGAAGCACCTGGCGGCATATGCATCGCTTCTTTTTGGTCCATTTCCTGGTCGACAGCAGCATTGAGATCCCGAAACAAGTGTCCGAGGATCCAACAGCTTGTCTGTCTGACAAACCCGCTTTGGGCCCCGACAACAAGCAGGTTTCGAATCTCGGATTCGGGCATCAGCTTGCCATCTAATATGAGAGTTAGAGTGCACACTTTTGGTGGAAGAAGTGGTGGAAACCATACCGCCAAACACAGAAAGCAAGGTATTCGCGCTGTACGATACCCAGCCAAAAGAAAATGCCACTGGGGTAATGGCTCGCCCTGCGAGCTGAGCAATGGCGCGCTGGACTGTGTTGGGTCCCCACAGCAGTAGGAGCAGCAAGACATGGCTTGGGTTGACCAATTCTTGTGCCAAAGTTACAGTGTTCATTGTGCTCGCGTTGAAGGGGAATCGAGTTGATTCAATGAGAAGCACAATGGGTCAATGATTGAGGTCAGCTGGTCTTTATTGCCATCTGCCAAATGCCGGGAGAAATGATGACTAAGCCAGCTTGCAGACGGCCAGAATGGCAGGGCATTCACTCAACGCACTCAACAGCGGCCAACCAACAGCACAGCTACCAACAGCGTATTAACTAACCATATCAAGCAAACCATCCAGTGTGCCTATCCAAGGCTTTCTGCGGCAGCCGGCGGGGGCGACTCACACCATCGGTCGGGCCAACATTTGTGGCGATTTAGTGGTGCCACACCAACGAAGCCAGTGGCCATTTTATTCATTTCTTCCTGGCTCCCAACCCATCAACTGTCTGAGTCGCCCCGCGAAATGACAGACATGGCCAGACGAGCTTCAAATGGCTGCATTGAATCCTCGAAAACTTGACTTTACCCAGATCCCTCGGCCAAAGCAGCATCTATTGTCTGAGCTCAGCTGATGATGGTAACCCAGGATTGCGGCATTGCCGCAAATGATCACCGCTTACTCTCCAGGCGACCCCCGCAGCATCCAACTTTCATGGGGCCATTGCCGCTCCTCTTCTGAGACTGGCTTTATTCCACTTTCTTCCGGCCAGTAGTGCCACGATGGTCTGTCTGAGTTTAGCGTGGTGTTTTCCCCACTAGCTGCCTCGGGACCACATTTGAGTTTCATCTCCAATACTGGTGTGGGAATCTGTAAACTGTATGGCTAGACCTCTGTGGATCAGATCCCGCCTTGTGGCTGTGGCTATGATTTCCACTATCTTAGTGCCTCAAGCACCGCCCCAACGCGATGGTCCAAAGTGTACGAATTTGTTGCAAGAGTTTCGAATATAGGCTTTTTTTCTTTTTTTTTTTTTACCTTGGTACAAGCGCTCTGGCTTTGAAGTCTTCGAACTTCCTCATGAGTATCAATCACACAGATGAAAATTTCTGGCTTATATTTTTTGATTTGTTGTGAGGCATAATTCCATGCCCATCTCCGGTATGCCCGTATTCTCATCAATACCAAGACACTAACTGTGCGCTAGAGCGTAAAGAAGCTGACCGGCCTAATAACTGTTTTGGGACCTAATAATGTGGCAGTTCTGAATTTTGCACTTGGTTCCTGTATTTGTATCAACCTTTGTATGCAACGAAGATACACAGTGAGCAAGATGAGGCACATCCCAATGAGACCAACAAATGAAGAAAGAATAATTTGCTAGCTAAAATCAGAGAATGCTGCAGCTTTCATAGTGTATCGAGTCAGTTTGGCATTAATCGCCATCCTGGTGCAGAGCTTCATTTCTCAGTCATAAACGGCCTCTTCTGTTTGGTAGCCAATGTCTTGCATTTCAATGAGCCCATCCAGAATGAAGCTTCCTATCAATCATACAGTATGGGTCTAGCCCGGGCAAAAATGTCCTCGCCAAATCCAATAATAGCTTGTCAATCAGGCAGAGAAAGTGTCCCTCGCAGGGATTGCTAATCTTATAATAATAGCTTTCGTGGCGCACAAAGTGCAAGTGTCAGTTTGGTCAAAATACATGTCACTTCTTTGTCAAATGCTGACATGTCAAGTCAGCAGGCCGAATTGGGATGCGCCCCAGTAATCTATGTTGCATCGCGGCCTAAATGCCTCAATATTTCCAACCGTACATAATGGAACATCTCACGACCTCCTCGTCGTATCAAGGGGAGATTCCAAAAGTGCCTCTCCTTTTAGGCTGTGAATATGACGGCCTTGACTTTGCCACCTATCCGTCCCGCATGGGATTTGACAAAGTGGCGCTCGTGGAAGGCCGATTCTCACAGCGCGAGCCCGCCTATACAGCATCCTTTCTACAAGCGTGGCTCTTCTTTGGTCTGTTGAGGACTGTTGCTGGGGATGATGTTGTCGTGCCTGACATGATCTATACTGATGGTAATGGAAACCGGGTCATCACGACGATTGCGCTCCCAGACTTTCTGCAGCGACTTGCCACATCATACCTGAGTTTTTCTCGGGAGAGATAGCAGCGCATTTGGCAGTGTTTAGAAGATGCGAGTACCTTTTCTCGAAATTTCTCTGGGTGGGAACAAGAGCCCTATCAATGTCCTTTACCTCCAGAGGTATCATTATCCATCATGGCCCTGGGATCGAGCCTGAACGCAACCCTGTATCATGCCGGCGGGGGGGAAAATTCCAAGCTGACGATGTGGTTCTGGGGCACCTCTTCACTACTAACCTCCTCCATGGCAAAGCAAGGCTGGTGTCCCAATGACCTGCGTCGGCTCGCGGAATACCAGAGCACGCCACTCATGTTCTTCGCCAGCACTGTTAGCCGACCAGCCCGCTACGCAATTTCACACGATATCTGCACACCTGAAGGATGTCTTGCACACCAGATAAATGACGAAACATATCGCACAAAACATGTCGAGGAATGTGGGGGCTGCAATTTGATTCAAGTCACAAGCCGAGAATCTGGTGGCTGGCTAGAGGCTGGCCATTTTCCCATAGTCATGATTGAACCTGACCCCGGTGGAAATGATTATCGAGTTCGACTGTCCAAAAGCGGTTCCAGCGTGTCCTTTGTGGCAATATCGCATGTTTGGTCAGATGGGCTCGGAAACCTACAGGACAATGCTTTGCCTGTATGCCAGGTTGTGAAGTTATATCAATTGGCGAAGACAGTCATGGACAGCAAAGATTCAAACATTTGGGCAAGGTTGGATGTAAACACGAACAACAATAGCCCAGTTGCTCTTTGGATAGACACAATTTGCATTCCACGGCAGCAACCATTTCGAAAGATTGCCATTTCTCATTGCTAAGACCTTTTCCCAGGCCAAACATGTCTTGATACTAGACTCGGAGCTGCAAGCTCTCCACAGCCACACAAAGATCACCGAGTTGCTGGTGCATGTCGCCGTTTCTGGTTGGATGAGGCGAGTCTGGACTTTATTAGAAGGCTCCATAGGCCAGCGCCAACTTTGGGTACAGTTTCATGACGCTGCACTGTGTCTGAGAAAGACGATCCAAGGGATCCAAGAAGATTCCAAACTTACACAATTCCGACTGAGCACATTGCCAGTGGATGCCACAGCCTTTTATGAAAGTCTTAACATCTCAAGCAAGGCATATTCGAGCTCGTGGTCCCCCGCAACGTCCTGGGCCTTCACCTACATTGTCAGGAGCCTCGCAGGTCGCACAACGAGCTGGAAAGGAGATGAAATTCTGTGTTTTGGCATTCTCTTAGGCTTCAAACCCGTCGCAGTTCGGGATCTCTACGACACACCCGTAGCAGACCGTCTGGAGAAGTTGTATACGTTGGTCTCACACGTACCCCGGGGAATCATCTTTTCGCCCGGTACCAAGTGTGGTACTCCTAGCTTGCGATAGGCCTCTGCTAACTTCAGAGACCTACGTCCATACCTACATTTTAATCCGGGCAAGATATATCCTGGCGACAGACTCGAGGTTTGTTTTCCTGGGTTCGTACTAGCCGGCTTCCAGCTCCCAGAACACGGGTTTCAGTTTCTGGACCCGGAGTCTGATACGTGGTGGCGGGCCACCTATCGCCGACGGCCCTCAAATGAACTTCTCGCCGACATAAAACATGTTCCAGGACGTACTGAACTAGGAGTAACCTGCTCCACGACAAAGTTCAAAAGGGCGAGTGCTCGAGACTTGATGACAGTTCCTGGAGCGCTAGTGTCCATCTTAAAGCAGACAAGTTCGACAAAGAATGTACTCGAGGTGGGACACACAGCTATCTACTGTGCTTTTATCAGCAGGTTGCGGCTGCCCAAGCCGGAGAATGCAAAAGCCTACCTCGAGAGATTTCCATCCACTCAGGCGAAGCGAGCACCAGTCTTTATCGCAGAGAGGATGAGAACAGCGCCGGGCCTCAGATTTCTCGCCGATGCACGCCATGAGTTTCTTGACCAGACTTAGTATATCTCATAAAGCTCCTTAGTAGGCCGTTTAGCGTCCAAAAAAGTGCAGCCTAGCATGTCCCTGTTACTGCCGGTTCACGTGTGACTATTCACGACAGTGACGTACTTACCATGGCAAAAATACGTGACAGCCTGCACTGCACCATTGAACTACACGTTATAGTTGATCTTGGGGGTTTGCAGCGTCAGTACCGTGAAATGATGTTGTGAGAAGAAACGCAAGTGACAGGTGATATTAGATCGCCTGAAGAAATAAGTAACATACAAGATTTCGTGAGGAAGAAGAGCATTAGTGCACTTATTAAGATATTGCCACTAAAACAAGCAAATCAAGCTGTATTCAATATGGTACGACAAAAGCAATGTACTTATATTTTTGTAAACTCAAAATATACATCTGAAGACTCAAAATAGACAACTGATATATTTAGTGAACGCTGCTAAGAATGCGGACTCCCTGGCCTGGAGATGAGCGGGACCCCGTCACGCAAAGGATTTGAACTAGTGACGGCGTCCTGGTCGCCACAAGTTTCCAGGAGGGGCTTATGTGGGCGTTGCAAGACCCGTCGGAGAGTAAACTATAGACGAGAATCAGTGATCCAAGGTCTACCATTGTGAGTTTTGTATTTCGTATGGCGCATCGTTTACCATGAATTATTACGGTATGGAAATCCATCTGTAGTTACATTACCACTTCCATCTCCACTCCTTGAGCCTGTGATTTATCAGCATGGACACCCGAGAAATCTCCATTTTGTTTTATATATCACCGCTGACAGAAGGACCGTGCCCGCCCCGCGATACCACATAGCTTCACACCTTGTGTGTCTGAATGTTTGTTTCCCGTTTCAGTGGACCATAGATAAATTAGCCGGACAGATCCTGCGTCAGCCGCCTCACGAGAAAAGCGACAGGGCTGAGCACGACGCCATTGTAAGCCACCAGAGGCTGGCCAGCGAAAAACGTATGATCAACTGCAAGCCAGGAGGGGAAAAAACAACGTGCTAATTATGGTCCCTAGCCTAGGACCCATCCGGCTAGATGGTATATACCCAGGTCCCACCGGCTAGCCAGCCTCTCCCCCCTCGCTCACTTCCGGGCCCACGAGACGGTTGCCCTGTGGGCGTTATGAAACTCTGACTGCAAAGGGATGAGGAGAGAAAATTCCGATGGAAAACTGGGAAACACATCGCCTGACCTGGGAGTAAGATCGACGTATCGTATTCCCTGTTTCGAAAGACCCCATCACGTAGCCCGGTGCCTCGGTTGTGTTACCAGAGCTCTTGAGATCAATGGGACCCCCCCCCCCCCCCACAATTAATTTATCGTCAAAAAAGTCAAAAGCAACCCTTGGCTGTCACCAGCCGCCAGCCCGTTGCTCTCTGGTTCGGGAAGGGCGTTGAGAGAGTCGTCATCGTGTTTCAGATGCTGCCTCTTGCAATGACGGCACGGGTACGTCTTGGGAAGGTGTGTAGAATTCACATTACGGCGTGGTTAAAAATGTTCCGGCATAGCATGGCATCTTCCGCACCAAGGTTTTCTCCGTGACAAGGACGTGGGTGACGCAGCTCTCTCTCTCTGCTGCCGCTGCTGCTCCCCGAACTGATGTGCCAACTAGCGTGATCATCTCCCGGGCTAGTTTATCCCACAGACCAATACGATAGCACGAGCTCTTTTAGCAGTTTCTGCCAACCCATGTCCGAAGCCAATTATCGAAATTCGGCCTCCTGCTGGTGGTGGGTCTTTGTGCGACGATACGGGACTATATTAAAAATGTCGCAGCTTCCCACATTTTGCCCGCTATTGCTTGGACCTAGCTTGTTGGCGTTCTTCTGCTGTGTGGCTGCTGCTATTGCTGCTACCTCTCTGCACTCGCCCATCT
The DNA here is from genome assembly GCA_001879505.1 of Calonectria pseudoreteaudii. Taxonomy (NCBI): domain Eukaryota; kingdom Fungi; phylum Ascomycota; class Sordariomycetes; order Hypocreales; family Nectriaceae; genus Calonectria; species Calonectria pseudoreteaudii. The sequence goes on along the minus strand of KV875259.1, from coordinate 44,971 downwards.
GGACCTCGGTGGTTCCACGCCGTGTTCACGATGAGGGTGTGGTGGGGGCTATGCTCATTGGCTGTCCTCCTGCCATTGCCATTGCCATTTGTCGTGGCGGACGGGGCGCTGCTAGGCTCCCTCGGCGAATACCCCAAATGCGCTGTAAGTGCTGTCTGTCTCGACTTTTGGAATCCAAGCATTCAAACAAGCACGTTTGGTTTGCTAACATCGCATCCCCCCTTTAGCAAACTTGCCTCACCGCCGCCGTCCCCAAGTCTTCTTGTCTAGTTACCGATGATGCGTGTCTTTGCAGCGACACATCCTTGACAACGGGGGTTCAAGCATGCGTCTTCTCCGGATGCACCACCACGCAAGCTCTCTGTACGCAATTCACGACGCCGGAACGATACTGCACCTTGTATTAACCGTTGACAGTTACCCAAAATTTGACACAGTCATTGTGTGGTGCCCCCATTCGAAACAAAGCCGGCGCCTACGAAACATTGTCCATAACCCTTCTGGCCATAGCTGGCGTGTGTGTTATACAGCGGATCTTCCTGAGGCAGTGGCTGCAAATCGGCTTGGGGCCGGATGATTGGGTCATGATCGTCACTATCCTCAACGTCCTCGCCAACACTGTTATCGGCATCAAGGGTCTCATCGAGAATGGGTTTGGCCGAGATCTATACACGCTCACGCCCAAGGAAATCACCACATTCCTGCGATACTTTCAGATTTCAGCGCTCTTCTACTTTACGCAAATTACGCTCCTTAAAATATCCCTCCTCCTCTTCTATCTGCGTATATTTCCAACCACCTCAGTCCGATACGTACTGTGGGGAACAATCGTCTTCAACACCATGTACGGAATTGCGTTTACCCTTGTCACAATATTCATGTGCCGCCCCATCAGCTACTTCTGGCACCAATGGGATGGTGAGCACGAGGGCAAATGCGCCAACCTCAACGCGCTCACCATCGCGAGCGCTGTAATAAGCATAATAACGGATGTGTGGATGTTGATTGTGCCGCTGTCACAGCTCAAGTCGCTAAACCTGGATTGGAAGAAGAAGGTTGGCATTGGGCTGATGTTTTGTGTTGGTACCTTGTGAGACTTCTTCCCTCCCCCTCCACCCGACCATGACTGCTGAAACTAACGTGCGGAATCTTAAGTGTCACCATCATGAGCATACTGCGATTTCGCGCTGTTCTAAAATTTGGTGCCGACAACCAAAACCCGACCTGGGACTACACGGGCATCGCCACCTGGTCCGTCCTCGAAATCGACGTGGGCATCATCTGCGCTTGCATGCCGGCCATCCGCACGCTCCTCGCGCACCTGTTCAAGAACGTATTCGGCACGATACGAGGCAGAACCAAGGACGAGAGCAACCTAAATTCCGAGGGCCATAACAAGAGCCGGAGGTCGAAGAAAAGCGCGGACAGAGACCATGAAGAAGGACCCTCCTCACATCGAGTCGGCCGCCAGAGTAGATTTTTCGGAAGCTCATGGAACGAGATTCAAGAAGAGGACTCGCTCGAGCTGAGAGACGTGGATAAGACCGGTGCTGGTTCTACAGTCTCAATATTATGATGTATGAAAAATCGACAATAGACACAAAATTAATGTACGCACATGATGTCACATTCAAAGTTACAACACGGACAAGGTCTCAGAAGCCAGATTGCTAGTGGGCCCTGGATTAGGCGTACCGTTCAGGAAGAAAATCGTCCTATGTTGCATCGATTGCCGAGGAGCGAAATTGCGGCGCAGCCTTGCTATTGTCTATCGGATCAACATCAATTCTGCCTAAAGGTCACTCACATAAGTGGGACATCGTCCCCTATATCGCCATTTCATATTTATAATAGTGGCAGACTTGGTATTGTCAACAGGAGCCCCAAGGCCCCATTAAACCCGACTGTTCCTGTAAGGGGTTGTGTCTGGGTTTAAACGACGGAAACTCAGGGCCTATGACAATCCCGGAGTGGAAGTTGTCAATGTTTTAGTACTATGAAATATCATTAACGATAATTATAATTTAAGATCTTTCAACTTAAAAAAAAGTTTCTCAAAATTGTATTCGGTCCGCCCATAGGACATCTTGGTCCAATAACCCAGGATTTACTAAATCCCTACCCATTCAATGCAAATTGCAGTACTCAATGAAATCCAGGACACAAGATGAATACAAAAGAAACTATGCTGCTAATTGATGTAGGCCGCACAGTCCGCTTACACCACAGCAACGCGTCGAGGCTCGTGCTTCTTTGCCTTTGGCACAACAACAGTCAAGATGCCGTGATTGAAGTTTGCAGTGACAGCACCCTGGTCAACTCTTGCTGGAAACCTAAACTTCGAGAAAATTCGCCAACAGTGCATTCACTAAGCCAGTACTCGGCCTTGTCGGTAGGCTTTGTCTGGGCATCTTCTAACCGCTTAGCCTCCTCGTTCTGAGCCTTTTCGACGGCCTACTCGGTTCCGTGAGAGACGGGTTCAAACTCGTCCTCAACACTAGCTTAGTGAGAGGTCTCTATTTTCTCCTCCCTGTTTTCCTCAACGGCACCGCTTCCATTAGAACTCTCTAGGCCAGTCGTGGGAATACCAGATATGTAATTACGCTCAATCATGCCGTGAATGACCAAGGTCTCAGGTTACGTGAATTCAATGTAGACATCTTCCTTCCTTGCACCAGGGAATTCGCCTTGAAGCTCATAAGCCTCCTCGGTCTCTTGGACATCAAACTGGGGCTGCCAGTGCACAATAGTCGATTGGCTGGTGTTTTGGCAATAGGAGTTATCGAAATCATCAAGTAGGTGGAAGAGAGGCGCAAATAAGGCGTTATTGTATACAGCGGTGTTGTTGCAAAGGTTTCGAGTGAAAAAAGCCATTTTGACTACTTGAATTATTTTTGGGTTTAATTGGGATCAGTATGTTAATATTTTCTAGAGTTTGGCAAGAGAATTGATAGATTAATGTGCATATGACTTCATGTTAACGAATACTGTGTATTGGGACATGAAGAGGTATTTTATAACTAGTTACAAAACATTCTGGTTTCATATTATGCTCTACATACTAGCGTTAAGCTCATTCGAGTTCACTCTGAAATTCCCGGTAGCTACTACGAACTTCTCAAAGTTAGTGGCAGATTCTAAATGCTTCAGACGAAGGTGTAACTGGATGAGCGGATGGTGCAGTGCTGTCGCGCATAGCTATTGAATTCATCTCGGCGAGATACTTAGTAGGTCTCAAGACATTGCAGCCAGAACAAACAACATCCGACCTCCTTTTTTATTTATCCAACCTCATCGCAATGCTACTTCATCTAAGACCCCCTCGGTTTGCCCAATTAGGTTAGCGCGGTGGCCCATGCTCAGCAGTTTGTGATGATCGTGTTGCTTCGTTGAGAGTCATGCTGGATCACCTCTGCACGCCGCATCGCGCACTACCCTTTTAACATAAACACGAAACTAGTATAGACTCTATTATTAAGGTTCTAGGTACTATTTTAGATGTAGGAAAGGCAACAAGGGAGCGATAAAGCGGACAAAAACAAGCTACCCTATACCATCACACAATTCCAAGCCAGATGATTTTTTTCACTCACTACCTAACCAATCTACATAGAAGAATTTTTTTTCAAAAATGGAAGAACTTCGGTTTGTAAAATTTTCCCGTCAGGGATGCCTCGGTTTGCAGGTCAACCGAGTCATTGTTGCTGTCAAACTAAGCTATCCTTGGTTGCCAAGGAAGTTAGCTCCAATCATTTGCAAATAGCTAAGCTCAACAAAATCGGCGAAACGAATCCAGGTGTGTGGCAACTAATAACTTTGCCAGGGTCTCATATGCGACTCAATCGTTTCATAGCATCCAGTGGGGGTTCCCCGCATTCAACTGTTGATTGATGCAGGTTGATCACACCTGAAGCCCTACTGACATCCGGATGCAACTTCGTTCCACAACTCGTTGCATGCCATCAATAGCCAAGCATTACCCCGCACTGGGGTAATCCACTCATTTAGATATCTGGGTTATGACATGGCCTTGTCCGATTACAGCCATGGGGTACCCGAACCATTCTTTATAAAGACAACGAGTGCATTTTCTTTCATGTTTCCCACTTGCATCTATTCTTGGCTCGCACTAGCCAGATTAATTCCCAAGGATGGCGCCTACGAACGAAGTTGAGCTCACTAGTCCCCAGCTGGGTCGCGTGAGCACCACAAAGGCAGAAGAGATACACATTGACCGAGTCAACACGGGTACCGAATATGATGGGCCCATGAAACCACCCAACGCGCAGGGGTTTGATCAATTTGGATCTCGCTCAAAAACGGACCCTCAAGAGATTGCACTCGTACGGAAGCTAGACTGGTACATGCTTGTCAGTAGAACCATCTTCGCTCGTGTCGTGAAAGCCGAGCACTGACAGTGATAGCCTATCTTGTGGCTAATGTATCTGTTCAATTACCTCGATCGTAACGCCATAGTAAACGCACGACTTAACAATTTAGAAGAGGACCTTGAATTGGTGGGCACACAATACAACACATGTGTATCGATTCTTTTCGTGGGGTACGAAACGACTTTAGGTTTGAGAACTCGTGTCGTGACACGGCTAATGTTTTGCTCTTTCCTTTAGCTACATCTCGGCTCAAGTTCCGTCCAACATGTTGCTGAATCGAGTGCGGCCTTCGCTATATCTCTCTGGCTTTTGTGTTGCTTGGTCAATCGTCAGCCTACTCACTTACCTAGCCAAAGACTACGCATCGATGATGGTGCTTCGCTTTTTATTAGGCGTGACAGAGGCTCCGGTATTATGCATTGTTTGCGTTACATCCAAACCGCGTAACTGACGAATCCAGTTCTACCCCGGCGCGCTCTATATGTTGAGCATGTTTTACACCCGCAAGGAAATTGCAACGCGCATGTCTATTTTCTACACGGCCAATATGCTCGCCAGTGCCTTCTCGCCACTTATTGCCGCAGGAGTTTTTGATGGGCTCGACCAAGCTAGGGGACTGGCAGGATGGCAATGGTAATCACACAGATCTGGCCCTTGTTTTGGTTTCGTGGCTAACTTATCGCTTCTTCCCAGGTTGTTTATTATCCAGGGCGCGCTATCCATCCTGGTCGCCTTTCTCGCGGTATTTCTTTTGCCAGACCATCCACTAACCACACGTTGGTTGAGTGCGGAGGAGCGACAGCTGGCCAATGATCGCATCTATGCTGATACTACTGATCGGCGTGAGGGCACCAGCGTCTGGGTTGGGCTTCGCGAAGCTGTCTTGGATTGGCGAACTTGGGCCATGACGCTGATGTACAATTTTCACCTTTGTACTGCAAGCTTCCAGAACTTCCTCCCAACCGTCATCCAAACCTTGGGATATTCGAGGACCGTCACATTGGCCCTCACTTGTCCTCCGTACGTCTTTGCCGCAATCGTTGCAGTTGGGGTGGCATACAACTCTGGTAGGACAAACGAGCGCACTTGGCATATTACCGTCTCGAAGGCGATCGTGTGTGTCGGGTTCATTATCGCACTCGCCACATACAACACAGCTGCACGCATGGTTGGCATCTTCATGTTTGTCGGGTTTACGTTTGGTATCAACAACATTGTGCTCGGTTGGGTATCGGCAACGCTCGGCCAAACGAATGAAAAGAAGGCGGCGGCAATAGCCATATGCAACACGATTGGCAATTTAGCATCTGTATATATGCCCTACCTGTGGCCCAAATCAGATGGTCCTCGATATGTACCAGCTTGGTCAGCGAGCCTCAGTTTCTCCGTCGGCACCGTCTTGATTGCATGGTTTATGAGGGTTACGCTGAAGAGACTGAATAAGAGGACGAGAGAGCAAAACCCGGATGAAATAAACCTGTACGTGTACTAATCGCTCTATGCGAACACTAGATCTGGATTGAATGGGATATGGCCTATCGAACAAGTTCGCTGTTGAATACATACTTTTCTGCAAGTTCATCTCGCCGGGATTGACGTTGGCGGACGGGAACAATGATAAACGGCCCGTGATTGCCTAGGTGCAAACCCATACCTGTCCTTAGAACCCAATTCAGCAAGGATCCATCACAACACTGGGTCATAGCGTGTACACCTTGTGAACGGATTATACAGCAAAGGGCATCCACCTCTTTACTAAGAAATTATGATAAAGTCATGATGAATGCATGCTAGATGATAGAAATCCTAGAAGACTTCCCGAACTTAAGAACCGTGAATGGATCGAGTTATTTCGCATCGTGGGTAGTTGTGGTGGGGCTGTGCTAGTTTAATGGGTCTCGGTCAACGCCGTTGCTGATCAACAGATGTTTTCCAGCCTAAAAGTCTATCGAGCGAAATTTGGTGCCATCAAACACTAGGGCAGCAGCTTGACGACGGGTGCGCCCGGGCGAGAAAAAGCCAGTTCCTGAATGAGTGGACAGACGAATGAACGGATCAGAAAAGGTGCCCCGCGGTTTGATTCAGCACCAAGCAGTAATGGGAAATCGAGTCCTGTTTCTGCCTTAAGAACGGAGACGCTGAGCTAAATGCAGCGGGGCGTTCGGACAATTGCATCAGCACAAACGCTTGTTGCGAACTCCAGGATGCCCAGGAATAGAATCGGGTTCCAGAATGCAAGATTATGATCGATCTCATCCGATCCGGCTTCCACATTGAGCGCGGATGAACTGGACTGATGGAGCGATGAGACCATGGTGTGTTCCGGCAGCGCCCGACCGGGATTATGGGCGGTGGGGATCACGCCACTTGGAGGCTGTCCAACATCCCATAGCGTGTATGATCACGAGCAGCCAGAGATTTAATGGGAAAAGAAAAGACATATAAGAAAGCAAGTGTTTGGAATTATGGTTACCATTATCAGCATCAGCATCAGCATCAGCATCATATTCAATCACCTCCACCAACAACTACATTCCTCTCACCAACCCATTCAACCGATCCAGCCACCCTTGCAATCAAAATGACTGCTATCACTAAGGCTATTCCTATTGCCTCTAGGTAAATATAGACCCACATGGGCTCCGCATCATTCTCTAACACACCCTGTAGGGTCCTCCCTATTCTTGCTACAATTGGCAGCACCGTTGTGGTTGGTACCTATGTGCGCTCCCAGCTGAGAACTCAATCCCGCACTTTCGACCGATACTTCAGCCAACAAAACTCGGCTCAGAGCGAGGCCGCAAGAGCAATGTCTTTTGAAGGAAGTGTCATTACTGACCCTCGAACATCTTTCTTCAACATTTTGGGCTGGTAATTACTGCACGGGCACCATGAAGACGGCGTTTGGAGTTGGATACACATAATTTGCAACGCGTGCACACAGTCTCATAGACTATGCACAATGCTACCTTACTATAATATCACAATCAAATCAAGTTACATTTGAACACGCGAGCCCAGTGCTATGTATGAGTGTATGATCACCTGAAAATGGCGAGACCTGGTTGTCAGTATTTGGCAGAAACCTGTCTTCTTTGCAACAATTAGGGACTTTAGTCGAAAGGTGGTATTATATTGAAATATCTATGTATTCAGATTCCCTATTGCAGCGATCACTCCGTAATATGCTCATGCTCATCTTTGCCAACAGTAATCTGTCCGTACAGTTCCGGCTACTGTATCCTTCAGCCGAACCACGACCCTTTTGCGATGCGGGCCGTAAGGATTTGCACAAAGACTAACGAGGTCCTTTGATAGAATAATGAATATTATGGGAGGAATGGGTGATATACACTGGGATCACAAAGGAATGAAGATTGTGCAAGGAGGCCACTATGGTTTCAGTCGGTGTGCCCCAATCGTGGTAAGGATCCGTGCTGGAGGCCAGTCTCCAATACCCAATGTCCACTGATGTATGAGAGTTCATGACCAAGTATTCTGTTCCAGTACCGGCTGACTAGCATCCGGCCCGGCCCAAAGTTCCTCCGTCCCCAACAAATTGGGGACTCAGCCTGACCACCCTCTGAACCGGCTCCAAGTTCTTATTGGGTCTAACTTGACCTTCCACAGCCCCGAAACCAGTTTATTTTGTGTTAAGTTGGATCGAACTTCGAAGATTATTACTCGAACTCTCCTGTTATCCATGAAGATTCGTGGCGCTTTATCAATCATGTTGGTCCAAGTTCGTGGCACCTTGTTCCACAGATTGGGATGTTGGCAAGAGAACATAAGCCTGAATGATCAAAATGAACAGCATGATGAGATAGAAAAAGATAGATTTGGGATTGATATAATGGATGATAGGGGTGCTTTTCGTCAAATGGGGAAGGGGTTTGAAACTAACAAGCTTCAAGAGGATAAATAGCTTGTGATTGCAGGCAATGTATTCAGACCGGCAGATGGTGGCTTCTCGCCTTTGTCGTCGTCATGGTCTTCTTCACGAGCTTGCTCGCCGGGCATCCATCATGTTCCAGAATCCAAGCCCCCAACTCGAATAAGTCCACTTTTCCACTGAGAATTCTCAGGATTAATAGCAGGGCCACCATCATCACATATTTCCAAAACAGCACCAACGCAAAGGCCCTTGAGCACGTTGCCCCGACTTAGTTGTGCAACCCGAATAGGATTAAAAATACCAATCTATCAAAATATTCCCCATTTGCTGTCAGGAGAAAGCAACTCCTCCAATACCAGCTTTACTAAGAGCTCACTGTCGTATGATAGTGTCAAAAAGAACAGGTAGGCAAAATCGTTCCTGGCCACCACAATACCCAGAATTATAAAAATTTGTCTGCATGCAAATATCACCTGAACAATGACGTGAAAAACACCCGACTTCGCCTACCTTGCTATGGGGATAATAAAAGGTCATGTCTTAGTTGTCCAGGCGAAGTCCATGATCCTATCAAGAAACCCAACAGCAATATGCGTCTCGATAACCACATCTTCTGCAATACCAGCCAGTGTTGTGCACAAGCGTATTGGGGTGATATGCGAGATTGTCCACTTTTCCTATTGCTGATGACCGACTGATGACGCGTTTCCAGCCACACATCAATGCACTTGCCACTAGAAAGGACAAAAACTTAGACGCACCAAACAAGAGTTAGGCGACGCGAAGGACCGCCCACAAACCCATCGTGCCAAGCGAGGACGCGTACCGTGCTGATCTTCACAAAGTGACTCAAACTAGCACTCACCCCACAGGCCCAAAAATGAGGCTGGGAGATCATTATGGCGTGACTGTGGCTGGGGGTGTCCCCATGGGTGTTGATCGACTGGTGTGGAGTAGCTTTGTAGTTTTTAAGTCTGCGGTATTACAGGTGAAATGAGCACTTTAATCTTCTGGTACAAAGCAAGAAGCTTCAATCCGAACCTATGTATCCTAGACACCTAGCTGCCACGTAATTGCTGACCGCCACCTGCACCTATTGCCCCATATGCAGTGAGTCAATCGGTATCGCCGCACCTTGGCAGAATCAGTTGCACTTTCAAGAATGTCGGCGGCCGAGTGACGTGAGTGTGCCCCCAACAATGGTCTTTTAAAAGTGGAATTCGATCAAATGAGAATGTTTATGTTCTCGCTTTTTCTTGTTTCAATCTACTCATCATGTTTGACACCCCGATGGAAATTGAGCAACATACAATCGCAGGCCCCTCTCAGCCTGGTGAGGCTGAAACTGACCCACATTGCCGCCTATGATCAACATGGGATGCCTAGCCCGCGGTGGGGTGCATCCAAGCAGGTTGGGTGTCTAAGCACAACCATAGTGGTGTCAGGTTTCCCTCCAAACAAGGCGCAGGGTGCTTGACATTCTTACATGGCATGCTGGACTAACATAAAAGAACCAAGTAGAGGCCTCAGCTATTGACCAAGCGATCTCAGGATTCTCCAGCCTGACAACCCGAACACCTGCTTTGCCACATCATAATGCTGATGAAAAATGATATCACGAACCCATCTCCATCTCTTGGGGGCTCTGATATAGAGAAGGCAAAGCTGATCGCTCAACGTGGAACTGAAAGATCTGACGCTTATCTCTGGGCGCTGAGGGATTGTAAATTCCTGGTTTTCGATGACACCGAGCTTCAAACGAATGGGTGCGATAGCGGCGATGAATTCAGCAGCGAACCGAAGGGAAAGGAAGTCAGACTGCCCAGTCAAGCTGTAGAGAATGGCGACGATCTTGAGGATCAACTGAAGACCGCCATTGACGACATAGCCGTGAATGCTCTCGGCAAAGGCAAGGTGCGTATATACTATCGCCAAGTCCATAAAAGTAATGTGAACTGACTGTTTGACCAGGGTCGAGATGATGCAAACGTCCCGCATCCTGCATGCCGTGTTTGTTCTTCATGTCCCGAATTCCCACACAACAGAAAAGTGCGAAAGTTCCGTCTCTTCAGACCGAGAGATGCCTTTCCAGAACTTCAGCACAGCTTAGAACACAATTGCTTCCATTATGTTGCTGTATCGTACTGTTGGCCAGTTCCCAAGAAGGACAAGGACGGCAAAGACATTCTCGAGAAGGGCACCTATCGGATTCGCGACCTCGATAGCAACGTTCGCCTTAGTCGCGCTCCAGACGATGTTATTGACCGTGCCGTTGACGTCGCCAATACCTTCGGACTCCGTATGATCTGGATAGATCAAGAGTGTTTGCCCCAGCCCACGGACAGCAGTCCACAGCATGAACATGATGAGCAAAAGATTGGAATTCAGGCTATGGATCTCGTCTACCATCGAGCTGTTGTTACAGCCGGCCTCCACTCTTTGACTCTATCATTTCAGCCGCAGATTGATGCGATCAATTACATGATTGACCCTCAGAATGAAGCAGCACGGGCAAGTGACATACGTCTTATTCTCAACTTTCTCGATGAAATCCGCAAGGACCGATGGTACACTCGTGCTTGGGTTGCGCAGGAGGCCCTGAGTGCAGGCGGCCATTTAATATTGGTATTCCGGCGAGCCGCTGGCATTGTTTAGAAGTCGAAGTTTCGGACTCGACAAAAGAGTGTAAATCTCCCAAGCCATTCATTGGACACGGATGCTCGAGGCCTAGATTCCGAAGTGGTGTGTATGGAGGTTAATAAATTTCGGAGAATGGTCTCAAAGGCCAGAGACTTTGTTCAAGACTCCAGTATGAGAAGGGTGAATGAATCTTTAGTGGGTGTACCGGGTCTGCACCCATACGCAAGCGGCCACGCTGCATCAGTCATAAGAGCTGCTGAAGGTCTCCACTTGACCCAGGTAGGGTCCAAGAGCATTTTTAGTCTACTCGAAATACCCTTGCCCGGTGGGCCCTGGAAGTACAATAGAGTGGAAGCGGCTGGAGCTGTCACTATTCTTAAGACTCGAGACTGTCGGGATGTGAAAGACTTTGTCGTCATCATGGCAAACATGTGTGGGTACGAGTTTCGTCTGGACCCTACCGCTGTCGAGACGCGCTGCGAATCCCTCCGCGTAGCCATGTTGGCCCTTTCTCTCCTGAACGGAGATACGTCCATCCTGGTGCCAGAGGTGTACCCATCCCCAACCCGACAAACTCGAGAAACACAAGCAACATTTGGCTCATGCTTGCTTCATCCATTCGACACGAAACCCCACTTAGCCAACCACATCCGAGTTCGCAATTTTTACGGCGATAAAGTGCCAAAATTGAAAGAGTCAGACCTCTTCCACTTTGATGCCTATCCCTGGACGGTCGAGGATTCCATTGATATGTCACCAATTCAAGCTGCCTGGGCGGAGGAATGGGCAGGGCTGAAGTGTTTAGAGGTGTCATGGCAAAAGCCAGAAGATGAGCCCGAAGAGACATACCAAGAGCGCATAAGGTCCATAGTGGAACGAGTGAAGAATGAGGAAGTCATGACGCAAATGAAGCGAGAACTGCTTACCAATGGATCAATTGCGAGAGACTCTAATGTCTGGGGTGGTAATGACAGCACTGTTGAAGTTTCTCCGTATCTTCTGTTGGATCGTGTTATGGGATTTTCGGGAAGGCAGAATTTGATTGCAAGAATATTCTTCGACATTTTGAAATATCTCTTGCGGGTACGCGGTGATTCTCAAGCAGTCGGGGTGGCCAACAGCTTGTGGCAGTCAATGCGTGCAGATGACATGACCAATTTTAACCTCCCAGATCAAGTGGGCGAAGAATTTTTTAATCATCGAGTCGTCATCTCAAACCCATTCAAGACGATACAATTTGACAAGAGTCATGATGGTCAATTTGCGCAATTGTGGATCTTCGAGCGCATCATGACAACTGGAAGGATCTGGGTGGGGAAATACAGACGCAGCACCAACCCTGGAAGCTTTATGCCGGATATGGACCTCAAGAATCCAGTCTTGGATGGGATTTATGACTCATTTGGTTTGCGAAATCCATTTCGCATGCCCATCCCTTCCCGATTCAGCACAAACTCCAGACAAGAAGCACAGTCTTCGCAGTCAGGGGCAGATTCTGAAGGGGACCAGGCTTTCTGGGAATCAAAGACGAAGCGGCAAATGATGCAGCAGTTTACTTCTGCGTATGCGTTCAATCATCATCTCCAGAGCCTATTGGGAGGTTCCGAACACGGAAACCCCAATCGAATCATGCCCTTGGACCATTTAGCCAGATTCACACGAGCATTGGAGGATGGGACGTTTAGCTTTTCTAAAGAGCAGAAGCGGACCGAGAATCTTGTTTCTGTCTTCGATGTCGATGGACCGTGCATTGTAGCGACTGTTTACAATTCAGAGTGGGAGATGTGGCCCCGTCCGGAGATCAGGAGCATGAGTGTCTATTGGGTGATCGAAGAAGTGCAGAAGCCTGACACTTCGACTCCTGGGGTGGATTGCCAAGCCAAACTGGCAAAGGGCAAATTATCAGAGATGCAACAAGACGACCTGCGAAATAGTGCAAGTAGTTCAAAACAGCTGGAAAAGATGCCCGCGCTCACTCCATCCGAATTGGACGTCTTGGAACAGGGTATCGCTACGAAACCAGTGGAATCGATGGATCATCTCATACAGCTGGGTGTGCGCTACAATGAGAATAAACTAACGTATAGAGTTATCAACAAGGTCAAGGGAATGTGGGAGTTCATGGACTATCCCTCTCAGTCATACACGTTTGTATAAATGAGTAATAATAGAACTCATGATTTCTGCACATATTAAGTGACTCTGGGTCAGAAGGAAAGGTAAAACAAAATATAGTCTGATTACATATTGAACCTAGAACTATTTTATTAGCGTAAGATAAATCACAGCCTAAACTGTGCTCCCAGATAAATAATAGGTAGATAAACTATAAATAAACAAGTGAAAGGGGTTTGCGAATACTTTATACAGTACTGTAGTTAATCAACACATAGTTAGCTATATCGCTCTGCCCTAAAGCCTTCATTATGTTATTGCTTACTCGCTCGACACTGTTACTGCGGCGGCAGTGGGGAACTCGATATCGCCAAGGCCATCGCTCTTCCCAAATGAACATTGCGCCGCCGGCAACGACCTCGTCGATCCGATTTTGGAGCACATGTAACATGGAAAGATACTGGGGTTTAGATCAATGCTGAAGGCAAGGATATTGCTTTCGGGGAGCAGACAGTCGAGCTGACCCCTCCTGGTCTAACTTGGCCAATCCCCTACTACTGTTTCTACAGGGGCTAAGCTTGTTCGGCGGTCGGTGGCGTGGCACCATGTCGCAGCAGGCAGGGTTCTGGGTGGGTGTTGGAGTCGTGCTTTTGTCTCATGGAAAAGGCGAGATGGGGTAAAGTAACTGCCACGACGGCAGGCGGCCTGATTTCTGGTAAGAAATTTATTTCTTGATGAAGAGGAAAGAAAGCAAGACAGCTACGGGGCAAAATACCTCATCAGCGAGGTGGGGATTGCACCTCACGTCTTGAAAATTGACTCTCTTTAGCGTGCCTGACTAACGCTAGGTGAAGGCGCCGTCAACAAAATTTAGTTAGCAGATCGGACTGGCTTCCATCCAGCTGAAACATTAAAATAAGGCTGCCGCGGGAGGATGGATTAGCTGGACGCCGTCCCCGCGTGCGCGGCATAAGTATTGTTGTTAACTCAGGCTTACGATCAAACGGGTCGCTTTTAGAGCACGCGTATGTAGCATCGCCAGGTCCATCCGTGATACATTTACCCCAGGGTCTGGGTAGGTAAAACTGGCATTGCTTCTGCAGCATACCATTGTACATCGCTTTGTTAGCGGCCAATGGTTCCAACTTAGACAATGCGCCACTGGAATTCTTATCGTGTTCAGGGGTAATTCAACGGGGTCGGTTCTGCTACTAATACTCTCTGTCCGGCCAGTGAATCCATCTTTCAGCGTCACAAATTTATCATGAAAGTCGCGCTTGTCGCAATGCCCTCACTTTCTGTATGCCTGGCTCTGATTACCGTCGCTTCGCTTGCCTCAGGGCGACAGTGCAACCCATATAGTTCCCGAAATTCCCTGTCCCTGACTATTTCCACGAGCGATGCGAAAACCACTCTTGCGAAAGACACGACCGCCCCATCAGCCGCGCTTATCACTACGATTGATACTGTCACAACCAGTGTTACCATAGATGGAACCGCCGAAACCACTTCTGCAGACACAACTACAACTACTACCAGCGCCAGTACCCGAGAAACAAGTTCTACAATTACCAGCACAACCCACACCAGCGATACCGATGCCGCTATCGCCAGTGTCAGCATTACGGGCACTAGTAATCTAGATATTACATCCTCTACATTAACACTGTCATCGGCTCGGACTGGCATCATCGCTGCCAACTCGCCGAACGTTTACGTGAATGGCCAAGATTTGAAAATCTCCGGAGAAGCGTGGGGAACGCTTTTCAACCCCACGGGCTCCGATTACCACCTCAGTTCGTTTTCGCTTGAATCCGGAACAAATTATCTCATGGCAAAGCCGTTCTATCTCGGCTACATAATATCAACGACTGCTGTTGGTACATATAGTTCCCCAGAGCCCCAAGATGGAGAGGTTGAGGAAGGATTTGAACCGCCTAAGACTTGGGTTAACATTTACTGCGACAGTCTGACCGCGGGAGAAGTTCTCACCTGTCACCCAGTGGGGTATGGTACGGTCACGAAATTTTACGTTGATGCAGGGCAGGCGGCGAATGTTCTGCTATCCATGAGGGACCCGAGTCTCGACCCGGGAGCACATGTCACTGTGGATTTGACTGTGGGAGGCGGAGGACTTTGATTTGATTCCGATTCTAGGCTGGCAAACAAGTAATTGAGATGATTGAAAAATGCCCCTTTAATTTTTACCCCCGTTCACAAAGAGACCATTCTCTCTGTCAATCTGCATCAAAATGTCCGGCGGGCATAGGATTCGAGACAAACTGTCAAGAGTTTTGAACTTTGTCACTCCGTCCTCCTCATACGCCAAACTAATAACCTTTTCCGGACGCATCACATACTCTGGCAGTGAATGTACGCCTTGTCTCACCCACATCCATCCCTTTTCCCCACTAGGGGCTTGAAATTTCCATCCTCGCATCGAGGCTGGGTTCCAAGACCTGACCCTTTCTTGTCGAATTCGAACGATGGGATGGAAGTACTCATCTGTGGCACCATCACTGCCGTCGCCTGGATCCCTTGGATAGTTCCCAGGTGTACGATCCTGCTTGCCAAGAAGTCGGAAAAATGCACCCGTTATCCCCGCAAAGTCGCTCACGATGGGCCCACACCCCCAACCGCAGTCGGTGGGTCTGTCCTTGGTGATTCGGTTCATGGCGAGCCGATGATCTTCAATGACTTTGTTGATGGCAAGCTCTTGGAATGTGAGCATCCCGGACACGTTGTCCACCTGAGATGGATTCGGTTAGAAAATCGACACCTGATCAAACGATGGGGACAAGCGGAGCTCACCATCCATCCGAACGTGTTATTTCCAATTTCCCCGTAATCTCCCGTCGCGGGTGGAATCTCTGCTTGACCGCCGATATTCCCATGCACGCCCGGGAACCAGCATTGCTCCAGCTTCTTCGCAGGGCTATTGGCAGTCTTGTGCCAGAGGGTAGGGGGGAAGGTCAATCGTCTTTCGTCAATAGCCAGGGCTTGGAAAGCATAGTCTACGACTGATGGTGAAGAGTTAGCTCTTGGAGGAAGTTGTGGCAGCTCGCGATGCTTACGTTCTGATACATTGGTGTTGTGGAACGCGTATTGCTTGTTGATGGGTATGCCAGCTTTTGTAAGCCATTTCACAAAGCCCCACTCAGGAATTCCCTTGCCCCAAGAGTAAGTGGTGAAGGATAGCTATGATCGAACTTGAGTACTCACAAGAGCGCCGACGGTATCCCAAACACCAACTACTTTGACTCTGACGTCTGTCAATCCTAGTTCCTCGTGGTTATCTCGGTACCAATTTGATTCTCTAAATGGCGCGCCGTTTGTGTTTTGACGATATGCCTCCCACATTTCTGGAAACCGCGACATGTGCACCGAGGGGAAGACTCCCACATCGCAAACAAGTCCAGCAACAGAACGAACGGTAAATGCTCCACGCGAAAAGCCAAAGAAGAAGATCTCATCTCCAGGCTTGTAGTTATCGGCGATGAACTCATATGCTTGGCAAACATCGTTATCAAGGCCCCAGCCAAAGCCACCTACAAGATAAAAGCGTTAGTCTAATGACTGAGCATGATGCATTCATGAGCCGCTGACCGTATATTGCCTTCTGGAAAGGAAGATCCCCTGATCCAAGACCCGACTGATAATACACTATTTGGTCAACCAGTAAGCCGTCCTTGTCAACTCCATCCCGAGCAATAGCTCGAGCAATCGAAGCAACATTGGATGGTTTGGAGGAGTCGCCGAGGTCGGATGCAAGCCATGTGCCATCGGCACAGACTATGATGCGCTTGTATGACGCTAGCTTGGCAGGTTCAGCCGCCATGATGAGACACAAAGAATCACTGATGTATGACGTGCTACAAATCGTACTTGATTATAGAATGAATCTTTTGCAAAATGCTCACTTTTCATCACGCTCGGCATCTTATTATAGTAGGTAAGGCTCCGAGCCAAAATATAATATGTCCTTTCATGTGCTTTGCAAGGCGGCCTCCTTTGCCCCCTTCTTTCACTAATCCCTGAACTTTCAGAGCTATCATGTGCTGTCGTCAGCCCATAAGCCCTGTTGCACGCCACATTGGGCAATCATCGGGGATCTCATTGGGGCTGGGTGTCATCTGCGACAGGCACATGCTGATGTGACGTTGATGGATTGCGTGTTTTTCTTTTTAAAAAACAAAGTTAAACCTTGTTTCCCAGCAGAGCTATATTCTAGCTGACTGCTCTCAAGAGTTGTTAGGCATTCTGTATTCTAAAAACAAAAAAAATAGATAGGGCGAAGAATGAGCAGACCTAGCACTATCGGCGTGCGGTATCTTTCAATTGGCCGGGTGTTAGTCATTATACAACGGGTCATTAGCACTCCCGCGTCACATGCTATGTGGGAGCGAAAAGTTCGTGACAGCCGCAGCTGACATCCGACTGAAATCAACCAACCGTGATAGGTCGTCGCTTATACTAGTGATGTTACATTCAAGGCAACATCAAGATCCCTTGTCACATCGGCGGAACGAACCCAGCAATCCGATTGGATGAGACGCCACTTTGGCCATTTTGCCTTTGGATAATTGTTGGAGAGGACTGCACCACCACGGCTAACGTCAGCCATAACCTTTCAGCTCCCCGCTGATGTTTCATCCCAGGCCGGGACATGGAAATGGGCTGTGCTCTTGGCGGCCAATGATCGCCACGGTATATATAATGTCCCATTTCGAAATATGCAAAAGTGTAGTAGTTACTTCCACCACAGCGCATCATATTCCCATCATAGACTGTAGTGTAAGCCAGTCGTCGGTGATTCATGCACATTGAAACTGCCGAATGAAACCTGTGAAATCACTATCAGGCAAAAGATCTTCTAGATCGGCGCCTCTCCGATTGAAACCAAGTGCATCTCACGTAACTTTCACAAGGAATATTGCTAACTGACGTGAATCCAGCAAATTTCACATGTGATGTCTGTGAATGTTGCCTGATTGTTAACAAGATGGTTTCCATTGAGAAAGAGAAAGGTATCGGGCAACATGGCGGAAAGATAAAATATCCACCAAATTCCAAGCTCGAATCACTCAGGTTGTTAGTTTCTCATGATACATTGCTCTTGTACTCGAGCCGATACACAACTCATTTCTTGCCACTTTGGGGCGAATCACAGGTCACAAAATGCAATCTTCCAGTAACGATGAGACTCAGAAGGGTGGAGTGTACTCCAACCTGCTTGCGCTCCTAGGAGAGGCTCATCGCGACCTTGTCAGCCAATCCACCCGTATCGTGCCCAATTTGCAACTTCTTGGGGGCGTCAAAGACGTTATTTCTTCAGGTGGTCTAATTGACGACCGTAAATATCTTGTGAGGAAATATCCGCAACACCCACTATCAATAACACTTGTGCTAATGAAGGCATTTGCTCAAACAGGTCGAAGACGTCATCCAAGTTGCAGCATCTCTCCCTAATGGGTCCAAGCTCCGAGGTAATCTTAATGCAGGCTTTATTGGTACTTTGTGGCGCAACTTGCAGCATCCACCACTTTCCTACCTGGGGGATGAATATAGATATCGTACTGCTGATGGCTCTAACAACGTAAGTTTTTCGTTTCGCGGGTGACCAAGTCTAGGCTAAATGGCGGCATCTCAGAACATTACATATCACAAACTGGGTGCCTCGGGTAGCCATTATGCTCGCAGTGTTGCCCCACAACGCCCAAAGCCTCTGAACCTTCCAGACCCATCCGTTATTTTTGACAGTAGGTCCAGCGTGTATGCAGAGAAGCAAAATTCTGACGTAGCTAGGTCTTATGGCCCGCAAGGAGCCCATGAAGGAACATCCAACCAAGGTCTCCAGTTCACTCTTTCATTTTGCCACCATCATTATTCACGGTAATCAAAATCCTCCAAACATTGCGCCAGGTTTACAACTAACTGATTCATTTGTGCAGACCTTTTCCACACCGACGAAAGGGACAATACCAAGTTGAAGAATTCCTCCTACCTCGACCTGGGTCCACTTTACGGCAATAATGAAGATGAACAAAAGAAAGTCCGCACATTCAAAGATGGCCTCTTGAAAAAGGACACGTTTGCCGAAAGCAGATTTCTTAATCAGCCTCCTGGTGTTTGTGCGATGATCATCACATTCAATCGTTTTCACAACTATGTTGTTCAAGAGCTAGCCACTATCAATGAGGGAGGGCGCTTCAGCATCCCAACCGGTATCACTGAAGACGACCCTAGATACGAACAAGCTCAGTTGAAACGAGACAATGATCTCTTTCAGACCGGAAGACTGTATGTTACTAATTCAAATGTCTGGGAATTCGCTAGAGTTGCGTTGCTAATGTTTCTACCCCAGCATCACATGTGGTCTCTACGTCAATGTCATTTTGGGTGATTACCTGCGAACAATCCTGAATCTCAACCGGAACCCTATCAACTCTGACTGGAAGCTGGATCCCCGAGAGGACTTTGACAATGTCTTCGATATGGAGGGTACCCCACGCGGAATCGGTAACCAAGTCAGTGTGGAGTTCAACATGATCTACAGGTGGCACAGTGCCATCAGTGCCCAGGATGAGAAGTGGACGAATGATCTGTTCCGCAAAATCTTTGGACCCGATGTCAAAGTTGGTGAGTCGCGTATTTTCTTCGTAAGGATAAGCTGTTACTCAACAAGAATGTATAGATGAGTTGCCTATCGATAAATTCCTGGAAGGCGTCCGCGCATGGACCAAGGAAATACCCCAGGATCCTCAGAAATGGACTTTTGGTGATTTGCAAAGAAACAGCGATGGAAGTTTCCCAGACGATCAGCTTGTCAAGATTCTGCAAGACGCCACAGAAAGTGTGGCAGGTATGTGGCTCTTCCTCACTCCGGACGTAATCGTTCACTCATATCATCTCCGCTGCTCTACTAATGACCCTTTTTAGGAGCTTACGGCGCTCGAAACGTACCGACCGTTCTCAAGGCTGTCGAAATGTACGGAATTATGGAAGGGCGTCAGTGGGGACTGGCAACTCTGAACGAACTCAGAAAGTTTTTCAAGCTAGAGCCTTACGCTTCGTTTTGTATGTTGACATGTTCACTCTGGTAAAGAACATTAACCAATAGTTCTTAGCCGACGTAAGCTCGGATCCTGCTATTGCTGAAGCCCGTAAGATATATGAAATTTCAACTGCTAGACCCTCTGCTAACTCAACAACACAGTCGAAGCACTCTATGGGCATCCAGACGACATCGAGCTCTATCCAGGCCTATTGGCCGAGGATGCAAAGAAACCAATGGTACCAGGCTCTGGGTTGTGCCCAGGTTTTACCCAGTCCTTTGCTATTCTTTCCGATGCTGTTGCACTGGTTCGTGGAGATAGATTCTATTCCATTGATTATAATCCCACGAACCTCACGAGCTTTGGGCAAGTTGTGTCGATAGCCCTGCTTGCACTTTTGCTAATACCGCCTTAGATTCGATCAAGCCAGCTCAGATTTCGATGTTGCTGGGGGAGGAGTAATGTACAAGTTTCTAATGAGAGCCTTCCCTGGTTGGTATCGGGCAAACAGTGTCTTCGCTCTCTATCCTTTCACTACCCCAGGAGAAAGTAAGGAAATTTTGAGCAACAAGGGGACAGTGCAGGACTTTGATTTCAGCAAACCGATGTTTGTTGGTCCTCCGAAGCCGATCATTACGTGGCAAGGCGTCGTCGATACACTAGGGAACCAAGCTCAATTCCGTGTACCATGTCAGCTCTCACCATTTCTCTATCTAGCTCCAGACGAGATGGACTAACAACTATGCAGGGGGTCCACACACATTTCAGCTCACTCATCATGACTTTATGCTCAGTGGCGACACTCCTGCCGACGCACAGCAGAGAGCCGAAGTCCAGAAGTGTTTGTACAGCCCTGAAACAGGCCTGGACCAGGTCAAGCAGTTCTACGAGCAGATCACCGCGAACCTCATCCGCGAAAAGAGCCGTAAGATTGGTAGCTCATTCCAAATCGATGTGGTCAAAGAGTAAGTAAGCGGTGAAGATGATGAACATGATGTGCTAACGTGCCAAGCATCGGAAACATTGCTCATGCCACGTTTGTCGGCCACTTCTTTGACATTCCGCTGAAGAGCAATGGTGGGGGACCCGACAGTTACACGGAGGAGACACTAGGCGAGGCGCTCCGCAACCTGTTCGGTTATGTCTTCCTCGACCTAGACACAACCACATCATTCAAAAATCGGGTCGTGGCGGCCAAGGAAACGAAGAAGATGGGGGACATAATGCAGCAAGTCGTCGCTGAGATTAAATCCAGACATTTCCCTTCTTTGAGACAGATGTTTCAGCTGGCTTCCGCCAATACTCTCAGTAGCTATGGGGAACGACTGGTCGAGCGCCTACTACGTGACGGAAAAAGTGTTGACGAGACCGTGTGGGCTATAATCCCCACTGCAGCTGCCGCATCAGCCACTCAGGCCCAAGGAGTATGTTTCCTTTACTGATCATAAACCCGTAATCTTGTTTGTCTAACGTCAAATTGCAGTGGGGTCAGCTGATCGATTTGTACTTGTCCGATAAGTACTACTCGCACTGGGAAGACATCAGGAAACTTGCGCTGTCTGATGAGCCAGAGGCCTTTGAGAAGCTCAAGAAGTATGCCTTGGAAGGGTATGGTGTTCCACTCGCGTTATGTGACTGCAAGGATCGAGGCTAAAAGGAACAGATTCCGTTTGTCTACGCCAGCTTTTGGTTTGGTTCGCGTGACCAAGGGTGACAGAGTTCAGGTTCAGGATGGCTCAGCCGTGGTAGCAGTTACCACTGGAGAGACGGTATTTACCGACTTTATCACAGCTGGTCGCGATCCTTCCAAGTTCCCTGATCCAGACGAAATAAAGCTGGACCGGCCAGATGAGCTCTATATTCATCACGGGTGGGGTCCACACGCCTGTCTCGGACGCCCTATTGTCACAGTCGCCGCAGCCAGCATGCTTCGCGTGTGTGCGCGACTGAAAAACTTCCGTCGAGCACCCGGTCCCGCTGGTGAAATGAAGAGCAAGACAGTGAATGGGGCCTTCAAATACTACCTTTCTGAACATGGTACCCAATGGGGACCATTCCCGACAAGTGAGTAAAATAGGATGCTACGAGGGAAGCCTTTTGGTACTAACCCTATTTATAGACAAAAGGGTTATTTTCGAGCACCTTTAAGATGTCTAGGCCTTTCCTCATTCTTAAACTACGCTTGATGCCTTGTTGGAATGTATTGGTTGCGTAAAGGAACGAGCTAGTGAAGTGAATATCATGAAGCAAGGAACTGAGGAAGAATTGTGCGCAATGATCTAACGCTCGCCATCTATCAAGATGCTGAATATTGTCTTTAGTTGGTTAAAGAATCGTATTGGCAAAAGAACCTCCAAAGCTGTACAGCGTAAACACAATCAAGTCCGGTATTCCTCAAGCAGTGAATGGAAAATCAAGAATAATTGTGAAATGTTGCATGGCCGTCTTCGCATACACTGGATTGTACTGACGGGCCCTTTATGGCCAGTTCCGAACTCGGTCATGTACGGACAGAGACTGAGAAACTTTTAGCGGAACTTCGCCGTCTTCGGCTTGGTACCAAGCCAATCCAAGGCCTTCTCTTTGAACTTCGCATTGAAATCAGGATGGGTTGAGGTATCCTGCTTCCATTCCAAGTACCTTTTCTGAGTTGTACCTCAGATGGGCGAAATTAGAGCCAAAGATTACCGAGCTGGAAAGCCGCATCTACAATATGATCCCGACCTCTCTTGCCGGGTATAACCCAAACTCTTGCGACATGAACATTGCTCGGGCGTGCGGCCCTGAGTGGCTCCCACCTGGGTGGCTGGCCTGCTCGTGACTGCAAGGTGTGGAGTTAAGACAAATTATCTCTGCCACATCCTGACATTCTTCATCTCAAAATGATGAGGGATTTGAATCAGGACTTCGTTTGGCAGCTAATAGAGAGACTGCTTAGTATGCTGGTTGGACTTTATGCCTGTTGGCAGTTATCGGAACACAGGGTCAGATATTTCGCAACCATGCCATCGATTATATTGCTGGGAACATTCGGGTGTTGCTAGAATTACATCGTCCTACAGTCCGTAACTCATTTTGATGGATTCCTAATCAGTGCCTGGCTAAGAGGTATGGACGTGAATCTCAGTCTCACAGTACTTATGACTGGATACTAGGCACCCAACAATTGGCAAAAAGTAGGTAGACTAGGAAACAGCAGCGTTGATTAATTGAAATAGGGAATGGATATCATTATAAACTATAGGGTAGCTGATGACAGGGTTCATTTTTGGCAAAGAAATCTAAGGGTGTCGGTCGGCGTATTTTGTTTAAATTTTATAGCGTCACAGCGTAATGAATGAAATGACCAGTGTCCTTTTTTATTATTTTCTAGTCGTATTAGGGAGTGGTTAACGTACCTAATATCATGAACGGAATGAGAATTTCTCTCCTTTACAAACTGATATTGCACGTACATAGTGGACCCACACATCACGTGTTTTATAGAACTGTTTGGCCCTGCCGCGTTGGAAACAGCATTCTGCCACAGGCCTGGACAAAGAGAAGAGGAAATTCGCGGAGTATGCCTTTTGTGGATAGAATACATTTTTGGCTTTGACCTTTGTCTCGAGCCCGCGTCACAGTCGGATCGCAAAGCCGAACAACAGCAGAATCTAGCAGTGTTTATTTTAAACACGACACTAACTCGAATCGCTGACGCCGACTCGATCATGGCGCCAAAGCATCTAGCCTTCCAGCCCAGCCGCGATCCAACCTGAATCGAGGTATATACGCGATAATAGCGTCACTCCACCTCTCAAAAGCAACTCGAGGCTTAGCTTGGACGATGCTGCTGCTTGATACGTTAAGGGAGCGCACGATGCAACCGCCTACCTACGAGGCACGAAATGGAACCTGCCAACGATATGCTGCCGCCTAGCGAGCGCGATTGGGCAATGAAGAGCGTGACTGCTGCTATGGGGAATGTAAATCTCCGTGAGTGGCGGGATGCCTTTACGGCCGAGGCGAACGAGCACGAGTAGAATGCAAATATAACCCATCCACGGAAAGCCGGAAAATAGAACCTATTGACGTAAGAACTCACGAAATTCGTCCATGGAGTGGAGGCCACAACCTCCACATAAATGTGCGGAGAACTGACAAAGTTGTAACTAGAAGTCACAACACGCCGGAAAAAGCAAAAAGCTACTTCACAACAGGGATGTATTTCGTGAGTTCTTCCTCTACTAACTGTAGAGGCGATAGGCTACATCAGAGCCAGATTGATTGAAGATTCTATTTAGGATATTCATATGTCTTGTTGTTATCTAGACTTTGCTGCCTTCCTCCACGATCGGGGCAATCATCCCAATATGTTGAGCCTGCTGGGACGAGCCGCGAAAACTCCTGCAGACAAAAGGTAGTTTCGCCGCTTTTATCAACTCTGGGCTTACGGGGATGTAGGCTCTGGTAGGCACAGCAAATTACGGCCCCCACTTCTTACTGTAAATTTAGGTAGACTTGGTGTTGCTGCTGACCACCAATAATTCACGCATGGCGCCATGACGGCATAGCTTACTAGGTATGGTAAGGCATTTTTACTCCGCCCCATTCTGACACACGATTTCTGTGGCCTCTACAATTCTCTCTCTTCCTCGCTTCAGAAATGTCGATTTCGATTTCAGGTCATTCATTCACTTGCGGTCTGGCCTGAATCATCCCAAGCCCAGCTGTCAAAGAAATTGGGGGTTTTGATGTTTTCACAAGCCAACGCGAACGCTAGATTGCGATCAAATGGTGCATGTGCCAATATTAGAATATTTGCAACGTTTCATCACAATTTTTCAAAATGGGCGATCCTTCGTGGATATGGGACCGGTTTTTAGCGGTAGCCAAGGAGAGCTACCGAGTCGCAAAGCAGATTTCTAATATTATGGATGAGACGGGCCAGGTTCCCGCAGAGATCCAAGCCATCGCCATAGACCTGGAGACCATCAACCGATCTGTACGCCAATTGAGGACCCACTTGGATTCTCAACTTGATTTTGAAGTTCGGCAAATTGCTCTCCAGCTTATCGCGCGTTGCGAGGCTGCGATTACAGACGTCAAGAAATCTTTGGGGCCATTAATGCCAACATCTAATGGAAACGTCAATCGCAAAGCGAGGATAATGTGGATATTGTCCAAATCCAAAATCCAATCAAGGCGCGCAATGCTGGAGTCTCTGAAGCGTACAATAAGTCTTTTCATGCATGGCTTGGAGATTAACAATAAAGGAGACTTGGAGTAAGGATTCATTCGACAAGTCAAGAGATGCTTAGACATTGACGTTCTAGTAGTGAATATGTGAAAGCGGAAATCGGCAATCTGTTTCTTCAGCTTGAAAATATAAAGGTCACCTTGCTTCATGCGGAACGGATTGATCGCCAGCAGGCGCTCAACAATGAATCAGATCAAGTGTCTGCAATCCTCAAACATGGATATTCAGACTCTTCGGCAAGCACACAGATTGTCGAGAGCAATCAACTGAACCACGACGATGTGGATTCGACAGACAGCGACCAATTGACTGTCACCGGGGTCATGCCCTTGGAACTTGCAAAATCTTCAATCCCAGGATCCACCTATTCAGCAGATGAAATATCAGACCATGATTTGGTGCAGATTGCCAAACAGATCGAATTGAAAAACAGAATCACACGATTTGCACGCAAGGCTGTACAACGAAAAGAATATTATGATTCCTACGATCTTTCCAGGAAGGACGCTCCGGAATATGAGAGCCTTGATCAATACGGTGATGCTGCCATTAATGGCAATACTGATCTTGAATTTGACCCTCAGGTGCCAATCAACGACCTGAATTATGAACTGAGAAAGACACAACAGCAGCTACAAGAGCGTATTGAAGAAATAGAGAGACTCAGGGTGAAAATGGAAGATGAAAAGGTATATTCCCATGAGACGATTCAAAATCTGCAAGCAGAAGCAGAGCGTATCAGGGAGACTGAATCAAGTAAGAGGACCTTATTAGAGGCTGAAATAAGAGCGCTTAAGCATGCGGAAGAAAAGGCAAAAGCTACGGAGAAAGAGAGGGAGATCGAGGCGCAAATTCGAAGGGAGGTTGAGGAAGCTTTCGCACAAAGAATGGAATCTATGCATATTGCGCAAGAAGAAGCGAAAAAGGATATTGAAAAGGCTCGAATTGAAGCCGAGAATGCTGCTCGCAAGCGAATCGAAGAAGAGCGAAAGGCTGAAGAAGAGCGTGCGAGGAAGAATGCTGAAGCCATGAGAGAGGCAGAGGAAAAGGCACGACTTAGATTCGAAGCTGAACTTAAAGCTGCAGAAGGGGCTAGAAGACGAGAAGCTGAAACTCGCATGAGAGCCGAAAGTGAGGCCAAAGCAAGATTTGAAGCTGAGTTGAAAGCGGCTGAAGAAACTAGGAAACGGGAGGCTGAAGCCCGTGCCATAGCTGAAGCTGAGGCTAAAGCAAGATTTGAAGCTGAGATGAAAGCGGCTGAAGAAACTAGGAAACGGGAGGGTGAAACGAAAGCGAAATTGGAAGCTGAAATCAGAGCCAGGGATGCATTAAAAGCTGCCGAGGATGAGAGAACGAAAGGTTTCAGGAAATATTTTATGCGCGCGAAAAAATAATGGAAACAAATTATCATGGAAAATTGATGTTATTTTTTTAATCCCTTATTTATGAAATATCAACATAGAAGAGCGTAGTTTAGAGCTGTCTACATATATTAAAATATTTTAACAACTACCTCTGCACCCGTCATAAGCACATTCACATCCTTCTCCATTACAATTACATGAAGCTCTACAAACTATTGTCTAAATACTGCTAGAAGAAAATATGGTATAAATATATAATCACTTTTCTATCGACCTGGCAGCCGTGCAGCGTGCCGCACCTCTCTTTCTGCGGCTCTGGTCTTGTAGCGTCTTGAGAGTCGTAAATCATGAAGAATGTTACTTATCGAACTGAACTGCGCAAACTATTTTCCACCTTCAGAGTATCTTCCACTTTGCATGGCAACTCCACTTAGTGTGGTAAACTCCAGCCACGATTGAAATTCTTTCCATTCGAGTTGTTTTCGGTGCTGCGACAACACGGTAAGTTAGCGCTGGAATGAATACAAATGAAGGAATACTATTTAAAACACACACATTCGAAGCTACTTCTTCAGTGATGTACCTTGTCATGAAGACTATTATATTTCCCATCCACCACGTCAATCTGGAGGTTTTGAGCGCTGGCGCAAGCGCCTCGATCGGAAAGATCAAGATTGGCGATATTGACATCCGCACCTTTTCTGGGTATGAGTGAGGCGGGCGCAAGCCTAGTTGAAGCGCGGGAGAGTATTTTTGATCTCAACCCACGATTGTCTGTGGATTCTAGAATTGACTTGAAGAACGGATCCTTTCAAACCAAAGTCGCCGGGTGTGACTACTCAATTGAAAGGCGATATACTATCTCCGTGCCCGGAAACGAGTCTGCTGTTGATTTCGGTTAGCTATTTAACTTGTAAATAGAATCCAAGCACTTTTTTGTGTTGCTTGAACGAACTCCCATGTGATGCTATTGCAAGAAATTAAAGTTTTATATAAAAGTGCTAAAGTACCTTGGTGTATTATACCTCAGCGTTAAATTCATGGCAATTTTAGCGGAACGAGACTGAATCGAGGATCTGTTGGAGGCATCGGTAAGATCGGAAAACTCATGTTCAACCAAGTGATTTTGCGCGCAAGGTCGGAGTTTAGGAGTTGATTAAAAGAGCGTTCAGGACGGATCAATAGATGCTTGTTGACAAATTCCCGACTGTTAAGAGCATGAAGTTGTGCTTCTGGGTTCGGCAATAAACTAAGATGACACTGTGAAAGCCGATCATGCAAGTGCTTGTCCACCAATCACAAATTTAGTTTTCGTGCATAAGAGAACTAAATCCTGGAGAATTCCCAAAAAGGTCTGAGCTAGAATCCGTCCGTATGTATAAAAACCGGCCAATCCGACAATCGCAGCGTCTGGTGCATTAACCATTACAATTCGTCTGCAACACACTCTGATTAAAAAGCATCTCGCATAGTCTGAAAATGGCTTCTTCAGTTAAGCTTCCTACTCGACTACTAGGTAGAGATGGTCCCGAAATTGCGGCCCTAGGCTTCGGATTGATTGGTTTCGGCGTGGCCTATGGCAAAGTCAGGTGAATCTGGTCCTCCATCCTCATCCATATCTCAATGAATGCTAACCCAGATTTGAATTTATAGTTCTGAAGAAAAGCGTCTCAAGGTTTTGGACTGAGCCTGGGAAATCGGTGCTACGAATTGGGACTCATCGGACGTTTATGGCGATAGCGAGGAACTGATTGGAAAGTGGCTTGCCCTGCATCCGGAACGTCGGCAAGATATCTTCCTTGCCACTAAATTCGCTATTAAGGTCACAACTAGTCCCGAAGGTGTACCCTCTATGACGGTGGACTCTTCGGCGGAATACGCCCGTACAGCATGCGAGCGAAGCCTAAAGAGGCTAGGGACGAGCTGCATTGACTTGTACTACGTGCATCGCCTAGATGGGAAACCCCCGATTGAAAAGACCATGGAGGAGCTAGTCAAATTGAAGAAGTGAGTGAATGGTGCGAGATCGTCTGAAATACACAGAAGGTTGATGCAATGAATACAGTGAAGGGCAGATCAAGTCTATTAGCATTTCAGAGTGTTCCTCTGAGACGTTGCGCAGCGCGCACGCCATGCATCTAATTCATGCCGTGCAGGCTTAATACAACCCATGGACTCTTGATATTGAAGGGCCGTCTGGTATAAATCTCCTGCAAACGGCCCGGGAGCTAGGTGTTGCTACCATAGCTTATTCGCCGCTAGGGCGCGGCATGTTGACCGGACATTACACATCCGTCGATGACTTTGAACCAAGAGACTACAGAGGCACAATTCCACGGCATCAAGGTGAAAATCTTATTCATAAGATGAAGCTAGCGGCCAGCATCAAATATATTGCAACTAAAAAGGGATGCACCGCAGGCTAGTTGATCCTGGCATGGTTGCTGGCTCAAGGAGATGATATCATCCCCATGCCGGGAACGAAGATAAAGTATCTGGAGGAGAACGTGGCGGCACTCAATGTTGAATTAAAATTAGAGGAAGTGGCAAATCTGAGAGATTCGATGAACATGGCTGAAGTCAAAAATGAGAGAAGTGTTGGGGGACTCGCATTTTCCGACACGCCTCAGCTTTGAGTACCAACGCCGGACGCAAACCGCTAATGATTGATTCCGTACTGCGCTAAGGCTTTAACACTAAGAGCGAATCATAAGTGCCCTAAAATATAGTAAATATTGCTGTATGAACTTTTGAAAGAGACGGCAGTAGCGTCTACATTGCGAATCGACGTTAAGCTCTAATAACGAAGGTTTCATTAACGTTTCGTGCTCCATATGGGTTGAAATTAAAGAAAAGATATGCATCCGAATCCTTGCACAATGCAGCAGCACGGCGGGGGAGGTTCAAAGAGCATGTTAAAAGATAAAGGATTGGCGTATTATGATAGAGAACCTGTTAGCTTGGGCTATATCATAGAGGTCTAATATTTATGAAATCTTCTGATTTCAATTTCTCATTATCATTGATGACGTCTCCATACAAACGGATACGAATATTTATTTATGCGTAATGTATATATCCCTCTTTAAGAAGAGCAATTCCAAGTAGGTTCGCAAGGAGATCCGAAATTATTACAACATCTAACATATGAGGAAACTCCAGTATACTAGATACATACATATCTGTGACGTGAGATAAGCAAACATTTTATATTGACCTAACTTGCAAGAAATCTCCAGAAGAGAATCTTTACCAGTTTGATGAACCCCATTCTCTCTATTTCAAAATTCCAAATCTAGGTATTGGGGAATCCAAAACGGAGCTATCTCAGATATGCCAGGAAAACCCTCTATTTGACTCTCAGTCCTCGTCTCCAGATTCAAGTTCGAAAAGCCATTCACTGAAAACCCCAAAGGTGATGTTATTCCAGTATTATCGTCATGTGTTTGTTGTCCGTTAAATGTATATTTTGGGATCTCGAGATCATGTAATCCGTCTGGGATTGGGGAGTATTCGATCTAAATCGAGGAAACAGCAAGGCTCAAATTAGCAACTTGATCAGTAATTTTTGCATTGGCTAAGACTTGCCTCTCTTGTATCAATATCCGATACAGTTTGCTCGATCATAGTTTCTGTGCTCGTAGGTAAACCTGGGTCTGCCGTAAGATTTGTAGTTGTCTTCCAAGCTTTCCACGCCATTCTCCCTCTTTGCTGAACCGCTTCATAATCTGTGTGAGATGTGGTGATAATTATAGGTCTAATATTGTCATGGTTACCAGGAGTAACAGATAGAGCCTGAACAATACCCTTGAGACTCAATGCAGCTATCTCACTGCCTCCAGATAGTTCTACAAGCGCATGGATGCCCTGTCTAAATATCCTTCCAGGAACTGTCACCACGCTGGGCAATTTTCTGCTGGCCAAAATAAGAACGTACAATGCCGACGAGCAGTACAGAGAATCGCGAAACGAAAATGGACAAAGAAGAGAACGATTCCTCAGAGAAGATATAACCTTGATAGATGCGGCTGCTGCATTCACACATTCTTGAGCCTGGATTTGCAGGAATTTACCGGCCTCCGCACCATGAACGGACACAGAATTTGTTGGTCCTGCTGCAAGGTTCAAACAAGAGCGTGTCAATAGAATGATGGATTGGTGGTAGGTTAAAGCAAGGTGAGCTTCCGATCGAGTTTTGGCGTTGTCTAGATTTATATGTGATGGAAGATTATTTTTCCAATGAGCGAGTTCTCGTTTCAACTGTTGAAATTCGCTTGGTCGAATAGTGGATCTCTTATCAGAAGCGGCCTTGCAATAGACAGCATCGACAATTTTCCCCATTACACGGCATAGTTTTAGTAACGAGATCAATCCATCAATAGGAACAGGCCTGCCTTGGGTGTCATTCCATCCGGGCATGTCGGTTGGAAAGGGGGCGTCGATCTCTGAATCGCTTATTGCTAGTGGCCACCCCATGTCGATATTATACAGCCTATCTGCCACATAAATGCTCCACCAGAGCCTATTTCGCAACTCGCGAACGTGTTTAGGCAAACTGCTACTGACAAAGGACCGATGCAAGCCCATATTTATGGCCATCCTCAAAGCGAGCCCGAGGAGATTGCATGCAGCATCCTGGCTGGCGGTGCTTGGAAGGTAAATTCCCTGTAACAGGCATATCTGGATGGTGGTCATTGAGGAGGAGAAAATAATGTCAGGGAGGAGTTTCCTGGAAACCTCATAAAACTTCCAACCTGGATTTTGTCTAGGTGTTGGTATCTTGATTCCGAATATGTCAGATGTGGAAATTGGACCGTCTGGAATATTGGTTTCTTTTAAAAAGTCGTTCATATGCCCACCAATTTGCACATTGGCTACTTCGCCAACTTCTGCGAACTGACTCCCCATGGCAAGCACCATGAACAGGAGTGATATGAACTCAATGGACCTCTTTGAGCTGACTGCATCACGAGACTGGAATTCATACTTTCCCTCGTAAAAGGAATCAAGCTTCTGCGAAAATATCTCTGGATGAAGACAGAAATAGTTTGCTTGAGTGAATTGAAAAAATGTGTTTGTCAAAAAGGTCACTACATCACGGGGAGGAAGAGCATGAAGAGCTCCTGTCACCCAGGTAATACCGAAGCCGTCAGAAATCTTATGTATCGACTTTTCAGTGTATTCCTGTCAAATCGAGAAAGTAAAGGTTAGTTACGATTTCTTGCTGTAAAGTCAGGCCAGGAGCCGCTTTCACTTACCACATCATGGTGGTCGTTACTTGATGCTGATTCATCTGATTCTGCTTCATCCGAAAAGGCTCTTCTGACTGATCGGAAAAAGTACCAAAGCGATGATCCCCCTTCGAAATCTACATTGGAAATAATTAGATCTTGATCAACATTCATTTCAATTTCATTGTGCCAAAAAGGAGGATATGAGACAGCTAAGGCCTTAGGGAGAGGGAAAGAGAGAAGAAAGGAGACTGACACGTTTTCCCCTGGTTAACAACAGTGATTTCGGCGGTTTGACCAGAGAGATTTTCGTCAAATAGATTTTCGTCATGAATAGACTCCGAGACACCGTGAGGTTCGGATGGGGTGGACTGTAGGTGAGAGTAATAATCTCTAAGGCTTTGGATATCTGTTGATACATTGGGATGTGTCTTTTCGAATATCCTCTTCATTAGGTGGAATTTCTCATCTCTAGAGTCTCGCTCATCAGGCCGCATCAAGACACAGGGGCTTGACTCTGTCGTTTTTGTAATTTCTATATATTCACAGTCCCTTCCTGCATCCGCACACCTCTCGCAAGGAGTGCAGCCATTGCAACGCAATTTGTTTTTCCGGCAGTCGGTACATCTGTTGGGATTACAAACACCATCAGTATTGTTTACCTGGAAGCCATTGCCACACGCAATAGATACATGTCAATTAAACTTACGCAACTTTGACTCGTTTTCTTCGCTCATCGGGGACTCTGGGTCGTTTTCGTCGACCTGTCAGCTCTTGGCGTTCCGGCACCGTCACCTCCCCTAGATCAAGCGCAAGCATGTTTTCCCTTGGATGCACAGTTGACAGAAACGACATGACTGTCGAGCAAACTTGGTACCAATCGAATTGGTGGCCAGGCCAGAGGAGCACTCAAGTTCCAATAACTTGTCGTAACTGCTGCCTGGAGTGAATTTTGAAGAACTGCCACCTGACTCGTAATCTTCAGTCTCAATTGATAGATAAGTAGTTTGATACCCATTTTGTTATCATTCCCCCGCTTTGTACCTAAGCCGAATGAGGAGAGAAATTACGCTGATTGGTGCACTGTCGTTATCGGGTATCATAAACCGGGTCTTCCATCAGTCGAGAAATTACTGGTTGGTCGGGTGGGGCGCTCGACCAACCTTGAGGAACGAAAGGTTGGCCACAAAAATATGGGACAGCCACAAAAATCAGGATAGCAATTTGTATGTGAAATAGCTATTTTTAGCTCTCAATAATATACTTATTCTACAGTATTTAGAGTAAGTATTCTAATAAAAATTACTTAATAATTCTTTTTCTTTTTAAATATATAATTATTTTT